>JAOANR010000008.1:56635160-56937923 GCA_030278955.1 Hygrophila difformis
TTGGTGATCCTAATACCCTTTACCAGATTTCTAACCCCCATTCACCCTCCAAACCACCTCTAAACTCTCTCAAACTTCTCTCAAACCGAAAACCCCATATTCTCTTGTGTTCTTGCCTTCCGATCACTTTCCGACGAACAAACCGGAGAAAGGAGGACGTGGAGAGGAAGTATTCAGACCCTAGATAGTGGTAAGATGAAGTCTTGAACTTCGTTTCATAGTTTTCGTCGGATTTAGATTCTAACTTATGGTTTTTATTCTCAAAAACACAAATCGGAGCCAAAGGAAGAAGAATCGACTTGAGGAGATTCATTCGTGACATCCCGTGGATTCCGGACGACCCCGTGACCTCCTAGACATCATCCCCACTGTAAGTAAATACTTACTTGGTTTTGGGTGACTCAAAATGCAACCAAACATATGGATTTAATAACTCTAAAATCTGTCAACACGAGAAACCCTCGGCGCAACAATTTTGTGTGAATTTTTCGAACCCCTAAAACTGCTCAAACGGAAAAACTTAAAACATGAAAAACGTTCCTAAGACATAGATATAGTTCGTGTAAAGTTTTCATAACTTTGTATTGTGTTTTGATATCCGAAAATGGCCGAGGACCAACCTGCCTTGAGAGTCGAACTTGAAACTGTGACAGATTTGAAATCGAACCAAAACCCCTATTTCGAGAGTTCAAACCGAAAACGTCAAAACTAGACTTTTAATCCTCACACATAAATCTAGGTTTTGTAAAAATTTCAGACATTTTCGTTGATGTTTGCTATTTCAAATCGCATCGAAAATAAACTGCTTTGACAAAACGTTTTTGAAAATCTGCCTGTAAACATGTCCGAACTTAGTGAGCCTGTTTCTATATATTCTATTCTGATTTATCTTTGCAATCTAAATGAAAGTTGTAGATAATCATGTCTAGTATGTCTTTAAAATTTCAGAATTTTTGGAGTCCATTTGATATGTCAAAAAGTCGATTTTACAAACTGTGTCAAATCTGCCACTGGACAGTGAACTGTTTTTGCATTAAACTCGATTTTTGACATGTTCCCTCAACTTATTTCGAAATTGTTAAAACACGAAAGTTGTTCGTTAGGGTGTTTTGGATAAACTGTGAAAATTTCAGATTTTTCGGACTTGAAACGAATTTTTAAATCAAAAAGGCGTAAACTGTGACGCCAAATAACTTTTAAATCGAGAGATTTTGAAATTTCGAAACGAACGATCAAAGATTTGAAATACGATACATCTATACTTTTGAAAAACCCCGACACATTAAATCAAAATGATACATGAGATAATATGGTGGAGGGTGGGTGCTCTGCAGGGTGCCCCTCTAGCCTTTCTCTTCGGGCCTATAATGCACGAGAGAATTTATATGAGATATCACGCCAATCGGCGGGAGATACATGGCCTACACTCTCGGGATTGTCCTTATGGACTTCCCGAGGCTCCGGAGTGTTACTAGGTATGACAGATACGGCTGCAGGCCACTGGATCACCGGTTATACAAGATACTTATGACACGGCTGCGGCCGCCGGATCACCGGCTATACAAGATACTTACGACACGGCTGCGGCCGCCGGATCACCGGCTACACAAATTACTAAGAAATGGTTACGTAACGGGGAAATAAAAGATTTAATATTTTTAAGTATTTATTTATTTATGCCCGTCTTTAAGTTATGCATTTAAAATTATGTCGTTAAATTTTCATATCTTATTAAATTGTTGTTATGGATTAAATGCATGTTCAAGTACACTATTAAATTATTAATTTTAAATTGATAGATGAATTGTTAGTATGTATGCCTCGGAGTAAAAGTTTAATTACTTAATTAAACCTCTCTATACGTGTGTTAAATTATGAATTTGTGGAAATCCTTGTCTTTTCAAATATGTAATTAAATTATTATTAGATGAATAAAATTTAAATCATGTCTTGTATGCATATGCTTTTCTTAAATCTAATTAAAGATTTTGAAACCCCTTGATCATAGTAGGTGTTAACTTACTCATCACGTTTTGCTGACCAAACCATATATTTTTTTCCTTTTCCTTTCAGAGTATGAGGATTATGCATCATCATATGCATACATGGGAACATTCGGGGAAAACTCTATTTTTAAATTCCTGCATTTAATTACAACTTGCATGAACGGGCCTGTTTAACCCGTGTTTTGGCCATGTCGGCCCTATACTTAAATTCCGCTGCATTATACATATGTAAATATTACTTTCCGCTGCAACTTTGATATTATGATTTTTAAATTATATTATAATGGGCTGTTTGAATATTTTAAATTCTGAAAAACCATAGCCTTGCATCTTTTTAGCACGCTCGGAGAAACCGTGTCTTTCTAGGGAGGTGTGGCGGTGACATCCCGGCCTGGGTTATCAAATCCGGGGTGTTACAAAGTGGTATCAGAGCCCGGACTATTTTTAAAACTAGTATTATTATTTTTTTAAAACTATTACGAATATTATTTTAAACTAGTATTATGTTTAAAAATCCATTATTATTTTAAAACTAACATTTTTGAGCCCAAAATTTTTTTTTCTAAGCCCAAACCTTTTGAGCCCAAAATTTATTTTTCCTAGCCCAAATCTTTAGCCCAATATTTAATTACTATGTTGGCCCAATTATTTTGGCCCAATAACCTTGTTTTTACTTAAAGCCCAAATAATTTATTTCTTTCGGCCCAATATAGTGGCCCAAACCTTTTATCCTTATTCTTTTATAATCTATCCATGGAATAAATTTATTTTTAAAACCCATGGATAAATAAATGCATGCGTAAATTAAAATTTTATTGGGGGGATTTCATATGCATATGCATACATAAATATTTGTACTAACCTCTTATGTGAATCGTATGTGATACCTAAAATTCTCACTCTAGTGTTCGACATGACCTTGAGACTTGACTTAGAAGTGCTAACTTGAGACTAACTTTGCCTTAGTCCTAGATCTTGATCACTTAGAAACTCATCTTCGCGTGCTTAATAACAGAAAATGGCACATAAAGGAAGACCTAACAATCCACCTATCCCACCCAACACCAATGAAGGGCCACGACAACCCGATGAACCAGTACAAGACGTTAGTGCACCCAATCAAGGAGGGGAAGTAGCCTCCATGCCTAAGAACTTAAGTGACCGATTGAGAACTATAGAGGAAGTTGTGGTTGCCTTGGGAAACGCACTAATCAACCAAGGGCAAGGCAAGAGGAAACGGGACCACAGAACCGATAATTACTCAGGAAGGAACCATATTCGGGGAGGCCCGAATAGACCACCTCAAGGCAACAGTGGAGGAAACAGAGGGATAGTTTTCAACCATGGTGACTATACGCCACCATGCCCAAAATGTGGTAACCCACGTTATGTGCGAGGATGCCCTAAACCCGGAGCGTGCTTTCGGTGTGGTCGATTTGGTCATCGGCTGCGTGACTGCCGAACGCGGATAGAGAACATTAACGAGAGAGAGGACGTGACCATTAAACCTGACCAGCCACAGAACCCAAACGGTCGAGATGACAACCATGAAGCATTTATACCACGCTGCCCACGGTGCAACCATGCACATCTGGTGCGCCAGTGCCCGATGCCCGGAGCCTGCTATCAGTGCGACAAGTTTGGGCACAGGGCTGGGAAATGTCGAATGCCAGAGGAAGAGATTGAGAAGAGGCTAGACTTGGTAAATCCGCAACGAGGAGATCAAGAAAGAGTTGTGGGACGGTTGAATGACGACAAACAAGCTGACTTGCCAGCTCAATGAGAAATGGGTCAAAGGTAACGATACGCAAACTTTCTCGAGAGTAATGTATAGGCAGTTATGGGGACATAACTGAAGTCCTAAGGGGGAGAGGATGTAATACCCCGTAATAATGCATAAGCAATTATTTTTGGAACCCGACTATTTTGTATCCCGAATAAACAAATTCAAAATTGTTTTGAACTACGTAATGACTTGATCCCTTCACAGGGTACGTAGGCAACTTGGAAATTTCAAATTCTGGGTTCAGTCAAACGATATAATAAAATAATACAAACAATATCAACAACAAACAACACATAATGATACAATCACGCAATCAAACAATAGCACAAAATAGAAAGTACCTTAGTTCCAAGCTCGCGAGAAGCTAACACACAACTTCGAGGACGAAGTTGATTCTTAAGGGGGGTAGACTGTAATACCCGAGATTTTTATTGGCGTCCGAAGGAATAAAATTATTTTCTTAATCCGATCAAGGTCGAATTATCTCCGAGAAGAAGAAAATAATTTATCACAATAAATTATTGCTCGGAAATGAAACGCCGATAGATTCAAAAATTCAAAATGGAATAAAAGAGGGAAAGGAAGCCCGAAGACATTCCATGAATTGCGTCAAAATGATTGGAATTAAATTCAAGAAGGAAAAGAATTATAATTCCAAGAACCCGTGAAGTCGGAAGTATTTTAATTACACAAGTTATTGCACGGGAGTCAAAAGACGATGAATTGGAAGACGACGAACCCGAGACCGACGGACTTAAGATTTCAAACATGAAATTCATTTGAGTCGAGATAAATTTAAGATAAGAATTTATAATCCGAGAATGACCTGAAAAATCGAGCCCGAAAACGTAGGAGGACATAAGTCCGAAAGAGAGGAGAAAAGGCCCGATGGGATCGCACGGCCCAGACCAGGCCGTGCACTCTCCGCGCGGTTTTTGGCTAGAAACCGCGCCAACCCTGCGCCACCAAGACAGCAGCTGTGACATGACGCGTTTTGGCGATTTTCTTACCATATTTTTGTGTCCCGACGATGGAAACTCGATCACCAACGGGGGAAAGGTATTATGGACGAAATTTTGGTGATCCTAATACCCTTTACCAGATTTTCTAACCCCCATTCACCCTCCAAACCACCTCTAAACTCTCTCAAACTTCTCTCAAACCGAAAACCCCATATTCTCTTGTGTTCTTGCCTTCCGATCACTTTTTGACGAACAAACCGGAGAAAGGAGGACGTGGAGAGGAAGTATTCAGACCCTAGATAGTGGTAAGATGAAGTCTTGAACTTCGTTTCATAGTTTTCGTCGGATTTAGATTCTAACTTATGGTTTTTATTCTCAAAAACACAAATCGGAGCCAAAGGAAGAAGAATCGACTTGAGGAGATTCGTTCGTGACATCCCGTGGATTCCGGACGACCCCGTGACCTCCTAGACATCATCCCTACTATAAGTTAATACTTACTTGGTTTTGGGTGACTCAAAATGCAACCAAACATATGGATTTAATAACTCTGAAATCTGTCAACACGAAAAACCCTCGGCGCAACAATTTTGTGTGAATTTTTCGAACCCTTAAACTGCTCAAACGGAAAAACTTAAAACATGAAAAACGTTCCTAAGACATAGATGTAGTTCGTGTAAAATTTTCATAATTTTTCATTGTGTTTTGATATCCGAAAACGGCCGAGGACCAACCTGCCTTGAGAGTCGAACTTGAAACTGTGACAGATTTGAAATCGAACCAAAACCTCTATTTCGAGAGTTCAAACCTGACAGGCCCAATCAGAATACGTAGAACCCTGTAAGCGTTGTTTGAGCGATGTCTCAACAACCTGTAAACCACAACCAGAGGCAAACACAAACAGAGTGCGGAATAAAGTAAGAACACAAGGAATTTGATCACCCAGTTTGATCCACTGATCTACATCTGGGGGCTCCAAGCCAGGGATTCACTAGATCTCCACCAAACCGATTGAACAATAGTCAACCACACCTTACATACCCTTACATTCCAATGAACTCTCCTATCTACCCAAATAGACTAGAAGAACACAAGGGAGCATCAACTATCTACCCAAATGCAAGCAATTCACCGGCAGGTATTAAGGTGGTGTTTAAGGAACCTAGCTAATCAAACAAGTTAAGCTCAATGGTGCTAAAACACCTACAATACACACGGATTGTGTTTACAAAACAATAAACTTAGAAATGCCTAAACACAATCCCAATTACCCCATGAAAATGTAGAAGACTCAACAACTAAAGATATACCAGTAGCAGGATGGTTGTTGGTGCCTTCTTCAAACAACGAAAACCAGGGGGATTCTGCTTCAGCTCTCAATCCACCATAAACACAGTTTGAAATCAGTTAATTCTATGTAAAAAGGAGCAGTGATTGCGGCTGAAATCATTCTCAATCCCTCAAGGACGAAGACAGGTATTTATATGGGTTGTAAGGCCCATCTAAACCCTTCTAAGGCCTGCTAGGGGAAATGCCACGTCACTGTACTATTCTGTGCTTTTTCCAGTGAAGATAATAAAGCGTTGTTCACACGATGTTGCAACAACGGCCAAAATGACGAACATCTTCACAATACTAAAAATATCCCTAACAATCTCCCCCTTTGTGGAGATGATCGGGCCAAGTAGTCAAAACAGTGGAGAAAGCACAGAGAGATAATAAGATCAGAGAGCAGTAGAATCTCAACAAATAAGCATGCCACAAACGATATGAGCTGAAGAAGAACAGGCATAGTCAAAAACATCCATTCATAAAAGATAATCCCATACCAATATCCATGAGAGTGTTCAGCAATAACAGAACAGAGAAAATCCAAAATATCCACCAATTACAGAAAACCAGAATATCCATAGTCTGAAAACCAGAAATACACAAAGTTGTTCCAACAGCAGTAAAACAACCAGCACTCCTGCAATCCTTTCCACTGTCACTCCCCCTTACTTGGCAGACCAGGGAGTACCCTCAGAGTCATCCTCCCCCTCAGCTGGAGCATCAAAAGAATGAGGAAGTAGGGCAACCAGCTTTCGAACCTTCCTCTTCAAGCCCATCTGCTTGTCATTCAGAATACCCAACTCTTTCTCAACCTGTTGCAGCTCAGTTCTGATATGATCGACTAGAGCAGATCCAAGCTTTTGAGGACCAAGCTTGAAGTCATTATGGAGACCTTTAAGCTTATCAGAAGGTAAGTATTTCTTGACTTTAATGAAGGTTTCATTAGAGGCAAGCAAGTGGCAAGAATGGGCAAACAGGGTGATAAGAGCAGGATAAGGCAACTGGGTATTCTTTTCAATTTTGTCACGAGAGAACCTCAACATATGCTTAACGATCAGGTAACCATAGTTGAGGATCTCAGGACATTCATCAATGGAAAACAAGAATTTACCCATGTGAGAACTAAGCTGGCTAGCATTGGATATAGGTAAGAAATTGGAAGCACCAATCCTAAACAGGCAGTTGAATTTCATAGAAAGGTCTGAAGGACTCATAGCACCTCTACCAAAAGCAGATTTTTTAGAGGCAGAAATAGTAGAGGCTATAGTAGCTAGCTCAGCATTAAGCAGATCAAAGGGGTTGTTCATATCAGTGTTGGTAGGAAGTTCCAACAACTCATTGAAAACAGAGGGAGTAAGATCAAGCAACTCTCCACGAAGATAAATCTTACAATACCAAGGGGAAACAGGATCAAGGATATCAGGATGCAAATTTGCATAGAATTCACGAACAACGGTAGGGGAATAACGCTTAAGGGAAGTAGCCCAAAAAGAAAGATGTTTCTTCTCCAAATATTCAGAAAAACCAATCTGATCATAATATGGATGCACATAACATTCCACAGATATGAAACCACGAGAGTGAAGGGTTTCCAAGGCATACCTTTCTCCATCAGCAGAGAAATACAGAGGAGAATGGGCATCGGTCTCCTTGAGAACAGGGGCAGACTTCTTCTTAGGAGTGCCCTTCTTAGACTTTTTCTTCGAAGGTTGTTTGGACGGTGTCGGAACAGCCTTGCGCTTCCCCTTCTCACGAAGTGATCTCCTAATCTCATCCAGAGGGATATCATCAGTATCAGCCCAAGATGGTTGTTCCTCAGTAGTTGGAACATCCTCAGTAGGTGACCCACCAAATGGAACTTGTTGAGCAGTCTCAGAGTGAGGCGGAGCATTTAACTCAGGGTCCAACATGAGCAACCCATCACCAGTTGCAACAGCCGAAGGCGAAAGTGGTGAACTGGCACCAGGAGGGACAGGAGCGGACGGAGACGCATCGGGGGCAGGGACCGAAGGAGATGTCGAACTTCCAGCACCCGCGCTAGGGTTTGCTGTTGTCGAAACATCCGTTTTTGGATCTGTGCCAACCGAAGGGGTCTCGACATTGTCCGGAGTAGGCTGAGGGTTAGAACCCTTCTCAGTATCAGGATTGACCTCCATATCCGCGTCATCAGGGTCAGCAACAAAGTAGTCATCGATAGCGGCATCGACGTCATCCTGAGCGTCCTCAAATTGATCATCTCCAGGCGATTGTTCTGCAGCAAGACGAGCCTTATAGATGGAATCATCAACGGCAAGCGGCTGAGCATGAATAACTTCATCAGGATTGATACTGGAGCTGGAAGGAGACGCCATTGCGAGAGAAAATTCAAATTGCAAGAATGAGGGGAAACTGGGAAGGAACTGCAGAGTCGACTGGGGAGAGAGAGTGGAGACGTGCGTGAGTAGTGAGAGCACCGGCAACCGTCTCAATCGGTTAAGAGAGTCTCCCCCAGGGCCTGAAAAAATAAGAAACCAAGTAATACAGTAGCCCGCCCGAGACATACCCAATTAGTGAGAAAAACAGAGGCCCAAACTGCGCCTCAAGGATTCAAACCGAGAAGTCTCCAAGTTCTTTGTAGGGATGTCTGCGAGTTGTTCCAACGACGAGAGATGCTGAATCTTGCATAAACCATCTTCAACCAAATTTCGGATGAAGTGAAATCGAATTTCAATATGTTTACTCCGATTGTGTTGGACTGGATTCCTGGAAATATTAATGGCACTGGTGTTGTCACAGTGAATAAGGAAATCATCCAAGGAAATACCATAATCCAGAAGCATTTGACGCATCCAAATCAATTGAGTGCAACAATGGGCAGCAGCAATATATTCAGCCTCCGAAGTAGATAAAGCAACAACATTTTGCTTACGAGAATACCAGCTGACTAAGTTCTGACCAAGATAAAAGCAACCACAAGTGGTTGATTTTCGGTCGTCGGAACAACCAGCCCAATCAGAATCTGTATAACCAATTAACTCAAGTGAGGACCGTTTAGAATACCAGAGACCAAGGCCAGGAGTTCCTTTAATATATCGAAGAATCCTTTTCACAGCACGAAGGTGAGATTCTTTAGGATCTGATTGATATCGAGCGCACACACCAACACTGAAGGAGATATCCGGACGACTAGCAGTGAGATATAAGAGACTTCCAATAATGCTTCGATACATTTTCTGATTAACAGAAATCCCAGATTCATCTTTGGAAATCTTGTCATGCTGACCTAGGGGTGATTTAGCAATCTTGCAATCTTCCATTTTGAATTTCTGAAGCATGGTGCCAACATACTTCTCTTGATTAAGAAAGATCCCATCAGAGGTTTGCTTAATCTGTAGCCCTAAGAAAAATGTGAGCTCACCCATCATACTCATCTCGAATTCAGTTTGCATGGAGTGTACAAAAGCATCTCAAAGATCATCTGAAGTAGAGCCAAAAACAATATCATCCACATAAATCTGTGCTACCAATAGATGGTTGTTTGTACGTTGTACGAACAACGTCTTATCAACATTACCACGCACATAGCCTTTATCCAAGAGATATGTAGACAAGCGTTCATACCAGGCACGTGGAGCCTGCTTTAGACCATAAAGAGCACGCTTGACCTTATAAACATAATCATGATGATCAGGACATTCAAAACCAATGGGCTGAGACACATAAATGTCTTCCTTGATGTAGCCATTCAGAAAGACAGTTTTGATGTCCATTTGATACAGTTTAAAACCAAGAGAGCAAGAAATAGCAAGTAATAATCTTACAGCCTCGATGCGAGCAACAGGTGCGAATGTCTCATCATAATCCAGGCCTTCAATCTGAGTAAAGCTTTGTGCAACCAAGCGAGCCTTATTGCGAATAATCTTTCCATGCTCATCAGTCTTGTTGCGAAAGACCCATTTAGTGCCAATGACATTCACTCCAGTTGGTTGTTCCATCAACTCCCAGACATCATTGCGTTTGAATTGTAGCAATTCATCCTACATTGCAGCTATCCAAAACGCATCTTGCAAAGCCTCATTAGCATTCTTAGGTTCAATAGATGAAACAAAACAATGCATAATATGAAAGCACATATTTGCTAATTCAGAAATGTTTAGTTGATGACCTCGAGTCTGTCTAGGACCAGAGGGATCGCCAATAATATCATCCTTAGAGTGATACTTAGGTGCTCGTGGACCACGTTTTGGACCTCTCCTTTTAGGAGAATCTGGAGCTGAAGGTTGTTCACCAGTTGTATCAACAACCGGATCACCTTCTTCAGTATCAGAAACATCAATAGGATCTGAGGGAGGCATTACTTCAGGAGTTGCACTGGAGGAAACATGAGGAATAATCCGAATAGGATCATCATCATCATCATCATGAGGAGAGACAGAGCCTGCAGAGAGATTAGCATCATCAAAGACAACATTAATAGTCTCAATAACCTTTGAAGTTCTCTTCAAGTAAACACGGTAGGCTCTTGAATCCACTGAATATCCCAAGAAAATGGCTTCATCAGATTTGGAATCAAATTTTTTGACAATAGTTCGATCCTTCAAAGCATAGCACATACTTCCAAAGACATGAAGGTGAGAAATGTTAGGAGTCTTTCCTCTCCAAATCTCATAAGTAGTGGTTGTCTGAGGTCGCATGTACACTCGATTAATGATGTAGCATGAGATATTAACAGCTTCAGCCCAAAAACGTTTCCCAAGATTACAAGCATGGAGGAGAGATCGAACCATCTCCTGTAGAGTACGGTTCTTACGCTCAACCACGCCATTCTGTTGTGGAGTGTGGGGGGCTGAATATTCATGAGCAATACCAAGGTTGTTGCAGAGTTGTGCGAACAACTGATTTTCAAACTCTTTCCCATGATCAGATCGGATACACCTTATCTTGAGATCCTTTTTAGCCATGATCTTTAAAGATAGCTTAGAGAACACTGAAACAGCCTCATCTTTGGATTTAAGAAATCAACCCTGTAACACCCGAGAAAAAAAACAAATTCAAATTGTTTTGAACTATGTCATGAATTGATCCCTTCACAGGGTACGTAGGCAGCTTGGAACTAATTTCTAAGTTCAGTCACAAAATAACTCACAAAATAAATCACAAAATAAATCACAAAATAAATCGCAAAATAAATCATAAAATAAAATCACAAAATAAATCACGAGATAAATCACAAGATCGATCGCAAGGACGATAGGAGGAGTTGGAACCAATTTAGACTAGACTAATTAGGACACGGAAATGTTATGAGCGATAAGCCGAACTCGTAACAAGTTTAAGGTAAAGATCCCGAACCGGAGACGACCCAAGGAATCGAGCTAACACATAGAGGGTAGAAAACCGATAGAGGAAAGCAAGGAAAGACCCGTAAGAACACGCGGACTGCCGAACCGGCCGGTCCGGCCGGCCCGCGCCCGCCGCGCGTGCTCCAGGCTGGTCGCGCGTGCTCCGCGCGGGCAAAAGCTTAGGTGCGTGTCACCAGCGCGCCAGAGGTGCTGAAGGTGTAAACTTTCCTTCCATGACGATTTTCTTGCCAAACATCCGACCTCAATCGGTGGCAAGTCGATCACAACAATTGGGAAGGGCATAAGAACAGATTTGGGCGCCCCCAACCCATAGTTTTCAGAAAACAAAACCCTAAACACTCCCAAACTTCCTCTCCAAGTCAAAACCCCTCCGAATCGACTTTCCGGCGAGTATTCCAGCGACGGCAAGGCAAAAGGAACCAAGCCCTGCCCTCTAGACTCTTGGTAAGCTATTGTACAAAGTTTTAGTTCGTCCATATATCTCAGAAACTCGGATTCTAACCCTTTTTCCTTACTACGATTTCACGTTGGAAAACGAACAAAAAGCGATCGGAGAAGTTGGCCGTTCGTCGTGACCCTATGATGTCCGGAAACCCAATCCAGTGACCCTATTCTCTAAGTAAGTAAGTTAAGACCTTACTCACAAGTTTTTGTGGTTTATTGTTGTTTAAAACTCGAGATCTATGCCCGTAAAAAAAATCGATTTTCAAAAACCCTATTTTCGTCCAATTTCAAAAACTCGCCAAAAACCCGACCTTCGGGAATTCAATCCGAAAACTTTTCAACATAGATTTTGTTCCTAAGACTTTTGTCTATCTTGTGTCCAAATTTCCGCCATTGACATTAAGGTTTGCTTCCCAAAACTCGTCGTAAACTTTCTGTGACAAACCGAACAATTAAAACCCTTGACAGATTTCATTACTCAACTTGATGCATGTTTTTCACCCATTTTTCGAATGATTTAACTATGCATTTCTAAACAAAAGTTATAGATAAATGTGTCTAGATTATGCATATAAAATTTCATGGATTTTGGAGTACATTTGATATGTCAAACGGCCGAATTTCAGAACCTATTTTAAGCAACCTTTTGAGTCCGCGCGTGTACAGTGTGTGGTGGTCGATTTTTGAACACCTAAAATTCATTATTTCTAATTTCTTAAAACATGAAAGTTGTTCATTAATGCGTTGTGTATCTCCTGTAAAAATTTCGGATCAATTGGTTTTGAAATGAATTTTTAATCAGTGTCGCACGAACCTGTGACGAAATCAGTTTTTGAGACAGAAATTATCTTTTATAAAAAACTCAAATTTTGACTCACTTCGAAACCTTATTTCCAAAAACTTAAAACATGAAAGTTGTTCGTGTGTGTGTTTTTGAGCTACTGTGTAAATTTCAAAATTTTTGGTGTAAAAATAAATTTTTAATCAAGAAAGGCGTAAACTGCGTCAAATCGGATTTTTCGAACTTGAGAAAATTCGAACTATGAAACACGATATCGAATATTTTGATCACTTGAAAATACGAACTTTCAAAAAATCCCGTGCACTAGGCTGAGCCGATCTTCATGCTAATCATTATCTTTGAGACTGCCTCGTTAGTGGTCTCCTTACTATCTGAGATTGCCTCGTTAGTGATATCGCGCGCTGTGTTTTGGATCGCCTCGTTAGTGGTCTCCCATTGTTGTGGACTGTCTCGTTAGTGGTCCTATGTTGAGATTGCCTCGTTAGTGATCTCCCGGTATGGTGTCCTCTTTTTAGTTTGCGGGATAAATTATAAAAGACTTGTGTCAGTGCTAATTACGCTTAAATCTCATTTACCATGTTTTTTGTTTAAATTACGCATTTAAATTACGTCATTAAATTATGCTTTTAAATTCCGCTTTTAAATTAAGTATTTTAAATTATGCATTATCGTCTTGGATAAATTAATCATGTTTTTCCACGCGAATAAAATATGGATTTTTAAAGTAATGCATGACAAGTGAATCTTTGGATTTAAACACATGTAACCCCTTAAATTGTTAGTTAGGGATTAACTTACTCGGTATATTTTTATACTGATAAACCGTTGTCATTTTTCTTTTACAGAGTATGTCGAGTGACGCATTGCATATGCACTTGGGGGAAACCATTCATGGACATTTTAAATTCTGCATCGTACTGTTTTTACCGGGTCTGTTAAACCCGGGGATTTGGGCATGTTGGCCGTGATTTACTTCCGCTGCATTTACTCTATTTATTTTCGCGCATGATGATTACTACTACCGTATTTTGAATCAAGTATTACAAATTTCCGGACTAAACCTTGAAATGTTTTAAATCTTTTGCATACCCACAAGCCTTGCTTTTCCTTAGTGAGCTCGGGAAGCCGTGCCTTGCTAGGGAGATGTGGCGGTGACATCCCGGCCTGGGTTATCAAATCCGGGGTGTTACAAGTTGGTATCAAAGCCCGGAAATTTTTTTTTAAACCTACTACTATTATTTTAAAACCCAAGTATTATTTTAAAATTATTTATTTTGACTACTAGTATTATTATTGCCCAAAAGCTTATGTTTTTTACACAGCCCAAAATCTTAGCCCAAAAGAAACAATAAATTTTTGGCCCAACTTTTAAATACATGGATAGATTGCATTTTTAAATGGGGAAAAGGGGGTCTTGCACTTGCATGTTGCATAAGCATATTTCACATAGCTTTAAATTTCTACATATCTTAACCTTGCTTGAAAAATGTCTAACTCTAACCTCCCTTGTTGACATTAGATGGCCGAACCCAACGCGAACATGACCAATCTGATGATGAAACTGACCAACGCATACCTCGAGTCCCAACAGCATATCAATCACTTCAAGGCTCGAGTGGGGCATCTAGAGAGTAACGTGGACTATCTGAGACATCTTAGGGAAGCTGACCATCATGAAATAACCCAACTCAAGGCCCAAGTCGCCGAACTCCAAACCCAGGTGGTCACACTCCAAAACAAGGATAACGAGCTGATGATGCAAATAGGGCACTTAGGAGCTGAGCTGCTGGGCCTAGAGGCTGACATATTCCCTCCGAGCCCGAGCCCGAGCCCGGTGGGGACACCCATTCCCATTGACGTATCCAACGACGAGGACAATCCCATCGAGGATGTACCTGCTTAGTCACTCTAGACTTAGAGATCCATACTAATGCACCATTACTATTTCCGTTTCGAATGCTTGTAACCCAAATTTATTTCTTGAGTAATAAAAATACAAGCCTATTTTTATTCCATACATTTTATTTAATTCTTTAACTACCATGATCAAAGAGGGGAACCTACAACCCTAGACCAAAAAAAAAAGAAAACAAATAAAATAATAATAATAATAATAATAATAATAAATAAATAAATAAATAAATAAAAATAAATAAATAAATCTTACCTAAGTTCCAGCAACCTCTACAACAAACCCCAATAAATTGATACCTATTAAAAGACTAATCTTCATTCAATAAAATTTTCCCCTTACAAGCAGCTATTTATTTAACATATAAACTCTACCCCGTATATCTTATCACACTAGTTTATCTAAGTTCCTTGAAGCGGTTTAGTCAAGCAACGGCGCAAGTATTGTTGGGCAACCCACACACATGTAGATACGATAGGAAGGTAACAGTAAATCCAGAACATCTCAAACCATAAAATAGGCAGAACAATTAAACCATGCTTCTAAAACAGCAGTAAACAACTAACACACGTCAAACACGTAACTAAGCTATAACACAACGAAAATATAAACCATAAATCCCAGACAACAGCAACGTCCTCATAAGGAGGGAACTAAACAAAGTACGTCTGATGCAAAACCTAAACGAAAACGCGAAAACGAAAGGAGACATCACTGATCGGGAGGCGGGAACTGCCGACGCATGTAGTCGTCCATCTTCCGCACATAGGCGTACATGTCGGACATGGTGGCCTGCTGCTGAGCCTGCCTCGTAGCAAACGAGTCCATACGGGTCTGGTAGAAGTCCAATCTAGCGTCTATGGCATCGTAACGAGCCTGCCCAGCTGCAAACCCGGCATCCATACCGACCCGCATCTCCTGCATCATCTGCAGCATCTGAGCCATCTCCTATCCCTGAGGTGCCACTGCAGGAGGTGGAACTACTGGAGGAGGGGGTGGCTGCTCCGGTGGTACGACAAGGATCAAGCCGCCATCATCAGGCTGCGGGCGAAGTACTGCACGGGGAGCCCCACGATGTAAGGCGATACGCCGGGCAGCGTAAGTCGGGATACGATAGCAACTGCCCACCACTAAATCGTACGGATCCGTCTCCGGTGTCGTGCGGATACCTTGCGCCGCGCACAATCCACAGATGAGGTGAACATGGGTAATCACCCTACTCCCTCGTCCTCTCCGCATACCCCGCAAGTTGTCCTCGATACAAGCTCCTACATTCACCCTACCGTCTCGCGCGATAAAGCAAATGGTCTCGTAGACGTGATCCAGGACAATGTGGCTCCGGGTGATCGGCCGGATGCGCCCTAACCATAGCTGAGCAAGCTCTCGCCAAGGGGAGTCCATCGTCGTCAAACGCAGCTCATGACCGTGCTCGAGCTGAGGAGGCACTATGGTGCATAAGGTATCCCACGCAGGAGCAAGAACACGTCCCTCAGGCTGTGGGCGAAATGCGCCATCGTCAGGCAAGCCAAAATAGACATTGATCGCCCGAGCACTGAAGTCGAGATAGCGACCACGAACCCATACCCGAGATAGGTCGTCACCCTCTCCGAGACCGCCAATGTTGGCGATAACCTCCATAGCCAGATAACCGGAGGCAATGCCCTCGGGATGACGTGCAAGACCGGTCCACTGCAAATACTCCAAGACTGCACTGACCCTGTCATCGCCCAGATGATGAGGATATATGCCTCTCTCATGGACGTAAGCACTGTTTCGACGAAGCTCGTCGAAATAAAAGTCCTGGGCAGCCCTCGTCCTAAACCGGAACCTATCGTGCCGGTGAGGACGCACCTCGTCCGGGAGACCCCTGAGTCGCGGGCCCCGCTGCTCCTCGTCCTCCTCTGACTCACTCTCATCGAAGTCAGGCATCGCCGGAGCGGCATGGTTGGGGCCAGCCTCATCAGTAACTCGTCTTCTAGTCCTCGGAGGACACATGAGAGACGCCAAAACGACCCACAAAAAGAGCAACATCCTGCGAATCATCCAATACCAATCATAAGACTAAATTCCACACACAACTAGAGCAGGAATACGTAAGGGACATCAATATAAACTTCCAATGTGACTACGCCATAAGAACATCAAACCCTACTGTTCACTAAGACAAACCGAAAGGTAATCTGGGCAAAGGATATGCTCAAACTAATTCCCAAAGCCTTTGAGGCATTTCGCCGAGCACGTTATGTGCGCAATAAACCAAAACCTAAGTTATTAACAAACACGCGGAAGATTGCCCACAGAATGAAACAATCACTCTAATAACAACACAGCATTTCCTTACAGCACCAAACAACAAGGGAACGAGCTAATAATCACACCCCAATAACAACCAAACATCAAAAACTTCATAGCCTTTCTATGGATTCAAATCCAACAAGAATTTGCCAAAAACATAAACACATTATGACATAAATACAAGCAACGCAACTAGAGTAACAACAATTGCCACGTACACTTGCTAATTTGCACAAATCAAGCCTAAAAATAACAAACCCCCAATTTTTGTACATAAACCCTAATTCCTAAATCTCTTCACAAATCAAGTCATTCAAAGCATAAAAATTGAAATTAGCAAGTGGGTTTAGTAGATCCATACCTTGATGAGTGAAATTGAAGTCGAAATCAAGCAAACAGGAAGGTAACTCGCCGGATTTAGAGAGAATTGGGGGTGTGGTCTCGAATGGGAAATGGGGAAAGTGGCTCGCACGGAGCGCGAGCCCCATTTCTTCGAACAGGTGCGGCCGCGCGCTCGCCGCGCGCTATGGCGCATTACCGCGCGGCCACCGCGCGGGACCCGGAGGGAGTTTTATTTTTCCTGTTTTGCTTAATCTCTTTTGCTATACACCCCTCACTGAACCCGAGCATACATTGAAAGTGAGATACAACGACATGGGGCATCACCTGACATTATTCCTGACAAGGACAGCAGAATTGCCTCACGTCTTCTTTTCGCAAGACTACAGAAAACCCTCGGGACGTAAATACATAGGGAGCATAAGAAATCCCGTAGAGAGTGGGAAACCGCTTATTGACTAGCGTCCCCACCACAGTTTGCTCGTGTTCACGACGTATTCCACGTCTCCCAATTGAAGAAGTATGTACACGATCCGACCCATGTACTCCAACTGGAAGAAGTCGGATTTGAGGATGACTTGAGTTATGAGGAAGTTCCGGTGCGAATACTTGACACAAAGGAGAGAGTAACGAGGAATAAGACCGTGAGAATGGTCAAGGTCCTTTGGTCCAACCACGAGACGGAGACGGCAACGTGGGAGTTGGAGGCCGACATGAAACAACGTTACCCTACCCTCTTCCAAGATGAACCGGCCACAGTTATGGGGACATAAGTGTATTCTTAAGGGGGGGAGGATGTAACACCCGAGAAAAAAAACAAATTCAAATTGTTTTGAACTACGTCATGACTTGATCCCTTCACAGGGTACGTACGCAGCTTGGAACTAATTTCTAAGTTCAGTCACAAAATAACTCACAAAATAAATCACAAAACAAATCACAAAATAAATCATAAAATAAAATCACAAAATAAATCACGAGATAAATCACAAGATCGATCGCAAGGACGATAGGAGGAGTTGGAACCAATTTAGACTAGACTAATTAGGACACGGAAATGTTACGAGCGATAAGCCGAACTCGTAACAAGTTTAAGGTAAAGATTCCGAACCGGAGACGACCCAAGGAATCGAGCTAGCACGTAGAGGGTAGAAAACCGATAGAGGAAAGCAAGGAAAGACCCGACAGAACACGCGGACCGCCGAACCGGCCGGTCCGGCCGGCCCGCGCCCGTCGCGCGCCGTCTTGCGGCCACCGCGTGGTCGGAGGCGTCGCGACTCCAGGCTGGTCGCGCGTGCTCCGCGCGGGCAAAAGCTTAGGTGCGCGTCACCGGCGCGCCTGAGGTGCTGAAGGTGTAAACTTTCCTTCCATGGCGATTTTCTTGCCAAAAATCCGACTTCAATCGGTGGCAAGTCGATCACAACAATTGGGAAGGGCATAAGAACAGATTTGGGCGCCCCCAACCCATAGTTTTCAGAAAACAAAACCCTAAACACTCCCAAACTTCCTCTCCAAGTCAAAACCCCTCGGAATCAACTTTCCGGCGAGTATTCCGGCGACGGCAAGGCGAAAGGAACCAAGCCCTGCCCTCTAGACTCTTGGTAAGCTATTGTACAAAGTTTTAGTTCGTCCATATATCTCAGAAACTCGGATTCTAACCCTTTTTCCTTACTATGATTTCACGTCGGAAAACGAACAAAAAGCGATCGGAGAAGTTGGTCGTTCGTCGTGACCCTAGGACGTCCGGAAACCCAATCCAGCGACCCTATTCTCTAACTAAGTAAGTTAAGACCTTACTCACAAGTTTTTGTGGTTTATTGTTGTTTAAAACTCGAGATCTATGCCGGTAACAAAAATCGATTTTCAAAAACCCTATTTTCGTCCAATTTCAAAAACTCGCCAAAAACCCGACCTTCGGGAATTCAATCCGAAAACTTTTCAACATAGATTTTGTTCCTAAGACTTTAATCTATCTTGTGTCTAAATTTCAGTCATTGACATTAAGGTTTGCTATCCCAAAACTCGTCGTAAACATTCTGTGACAAACTGAACAATTAAAACCCTTGACAGATTTCATTACTCAACTTGATGCATGTTTTTTACCCGTTTTTCGAATGATTTAACTGTGCATTTCTAACAAAAGTTGTAGATAAATGTGTCTAGATTATGAATATAAAATTTCATGGATTTTGGAGTTCATTTGATATGTCAAACGGCTGAATTTCAGAACCTGTTTTAAGCAACCTTTTGAGTCCGCGCGTGTACAGCGTGTGGTGGTCGATTTTTGAACACCTAAAATTCATTATTTCTAATTCCTTAAAACATGAAAGTTGTTCATTAATGTGTTGTGTATCGCCAGTAAAAATTTCGGATCAATTGGTTTTGAAATGAATTTTTAATCGGCGTCGCACGAACCTGTGACGAAATCAGTTTTTGAGACAGAAATTA
This sequence comes from Hygrophila difformis, assembly GCA_030278955.1. Lineage (NCBI taxonomy): Eukaryota > Viridiplantae > Streptophyta > Magnoliopsida > Lamiales > Acanthaceae > Hygrophila > Hygrophila difformis. Next base: position 56,654,829 of record JAOANR010000008.1, read on the forward strand.
TCTTTTGTAAAGAACTCAAATTTGACTCACTTCGAGACCTTATTTCCTAAAACTTAAAACATGAAAGTTGTTCGTGTTTGTGTTTTTGAGCTATTGTGTAAATTTCAGAATTTTTGGTGTAAAAATGAATTTTTAATCAAGAAAGGCGTAAACTGCGTCAAATCGGATTTTTCGAACTTGAGAAAATTCGAACTATGAAACACGATATCGAATATTTTGATCACTTGAAAATACGAACTTTCAAAAAATCTCGTGCACTAGGCTGAGCCGATCTTCATGCTAATCATTATCTTTGAGACTGCCTCGTTAGTGGTCTCCTTACTATCTGAGATTGCCTCATTAGTGATCTCGCGCGCTGTGTTTTGGATCGCCTCGTTAGTGGTCCTACTATCTTTTGAGACTGTCTCGTTAGTGGTCTCCCATTGTTGTGGACTGCCTCGTTAGTGGTCCTAAATTGAGATTGTCTCGTTAGTGATCTCCCGGTATGGTGTCCTCTTCTTAGTTTGCGGGATAAATTATAAAAGACTTGTGTGAGTGCTAATTACGCTTAAATCTCATTTACCATGTTTTTTTTTAAATTACGCATTTAAATTACGTCATTAAATTATGCTTTTAAATTCCGCTTTTAAATTAAGTCTTTTAAATTATGCATTATCGTCTTGGATAAATTAATCATGTTTTTCCGCTGCGAATAAAATATGGATTTTTAAAGTAATGCATGACAAGTGAATCTTTGGATTTAAACACATGTAACCCCTTAAATTGTTAGTTAGGGATTAACTTACTCGGTATATTTTTATACTGATAAACCGTTGTCATTTTTCTTTTAAAGAGTTTGTCGAGTGACGCATTGCATATGCACTTGGGGGAAACCATTCATGGACATTTTAAATTCTGCATCGTACTGTTTTTACCGGGTCTGTTAAACCCGAGGATTTGGCCATGTTGGCCGTGACTTACTTCCGCTGCATTTACTCTATTTATTTTCGCGCATGATGATTACTACTACCGTATTTTGAATCAAGTATTACAAATTTCCGGACTAAACCTTGAAATGTTTTAAATCTTTTGCATACCCACGAGCCTTGCATTTCCTTAGTGAGCTCAGGAAGCCGTGCCTTGCTAGGGAGATGTGGCGGTGACATCCCGGCCTGGGTTATCAAATCCGGGGTGTTACAAACCCAAGTATAATGAGATAAATCATCAACGCATACAAAGATGTACCTCTTACCACCTACGCTAGGCACTTCTGTTGGTCCCATCAAGTCCATGTGCAACAGCTCAAGGCACCTTGTGGTCTGAATGTTATCCACTACTTTGTGAGAGGAGTGAATTTGTTTACCCTTAGCACAAGCGCCACAGACTACCTTGGCTTTGCTCTGTAGTTTGGGCAACCCTCGAACAACGCCAGACTTGCTAAGTTGAATAAGAGATTTGTAATTCATATGCCCACACCTTTGATGCCACAACTTTGCAGTTTCAACCTGTGACAAAAAGACTGATTCCACAGCAGGCTTTAAGACATAGCAATTGTTAGATGATCGTACTCCTTTGATGACACAATTGTAAGGAGGATCAATAACCATGCAATCCGCATCAGTGAAACCAACAAAGAATTTCTCATCACAAAGTTGACTTATGGAGATAAGATTTGTAGAAAGATCAGCAACATAGTACACAGTAGTTAAGAAACCCATGTTTGCACCCTTTGCTTTCCCATATCCACAGATTTTGCTACGAGCTCCATTTCTATAGAGTACTTCCCCACAATCAGATTCCAAATAATCAATGAGAAAATCCTTTTTACCAGTCATATGTCGAGAGCAGCCACTGTCAAAGTACCACATACCATCATTGGGTCCTTTCTGAGCCGAAAGTACAATAAGGCACATCTTGGGTACTATCTTGGATTTGGGAATCCACATCATAGTAAGTTTGAGCGGCTTCTGTAGTTCCAGCGATGGCCAAACAACCAGGCGACCACCAAGAAGATCTTGGGTAAGTCTTTGACAGAGTTGAATAGGATGACCTTGGAATTTACAATAAGGGCAGTCTTTGCTCTTCTTGGGGGACTCTGGACAATCAACTTTCTCAGGTGCTTTGGATGAGCTGGTCTCAAGTGTACCTGCACGCACAAAAGTAGGTGCAGATTTCTTGTTAGGTCTAGAGTTGCGCTTGTACCCAATACCTTCTCTATTGGATGGTGATTTCCCTTGATTAATGATCTCATCCAGCTTGTCTTTGCCTTTAACCATGTTATCTATCTTCTGGGTCTTGGCAAGCAATGCAGCGTTTTCCTCCAATAGAGTATCTATCTCAGTAGATACAGTAGCCAAAGATTCCTTGAGACTTGTGATTTCAGCATCCTTCTCATCAATAAGAACCAGTAGATCTCCCTTCTGATCGAGCAATTTCTTGTTCTCTGCAACAGCAACTGCATGATCTTCTTTCACCGATTCAAAACCTGCAAGAAGTTCATCATAATCATATCGACTAACATCACTGTCGGATTCATGAGACTCTGTATCAGACAAATCTTTGGACAGAGTGTCATCGGTTGTTAGAACAACGTCTTTCATAGTAAAGGCTATCATCTCCTCATCCTCGCCGTCATCTCCTTCCTCCTTGGAAGAACAACTGACCTCACCATCACTTAAGGTAGCTTGAAGAGCTTTTCCAACCCTTCTCTTAGCAGTAGGGCATTCAGAGGCTTTATGGCCAACACCTTCACAATCATAGCACTTTAAATTTTTGAATGTATCAGGTAAATCCATCTTCTTATAACCCTTCCTCTTGTCATAGGAATTGTCTGACTTGTGCTTCGAAGGTTGTTCACGGGATGATGAAACACCTCGCTGATAACGTCCTTTATCATCTTTCTTGTAGTTCAGCTTCTTGGCTCTCTTGTCCTGTAACATCCTTGCCAATTTCTTGGTTAGATAAGCCTTTTCTTCATTGTCAATGCACTGAATCTCATCTTCAACTTTGAAAGCTAGATTACGTGTAGGCTCTTCTTCCAAGTAGTTCATTTCAAAAGTCTGAAGTGAACCAACCAATGCTTCAAGAGTAAAGGATTTGGTCTTCTCAAGTTCTTCAAGAGTGGACACCTTCGATTGATATCTACGAGTAACTGTCCTTAGCATCTTCCGAACCAGCTTTGCATCATCATACTTCAAACCAAAAGACTGAGCTTCATTTACTAACTTCTTGAACCGAGCATGATAAGCAGCAATATTCTCATCTTCTTGCATCCGAATACTATCAAAAGTAGATTCAATTCTCTGAAGCTTCAAGGGTTGAACATCAGCAGATCCTTCATAGGCTGCTTCCAAAGCAGTCCAGGCTTCATAAGCTGTCTCACAGTTTGAAATGATGTGATATTGTGATTCATCCACAGAATTGAATAGACAATTCAACGTCGTGTTGTTCCCTTGTTCCTTGTTCTTCTGAGCAGCTGACATTTCTTCTTGAGTAGCAGGGACAAAAGTCGTAATGGCAGCAGAGGTTTCAGTAGCAGGCGTGCGGACCTCTTTCATAGGTTGTTCCCAGGGTGTTAGAACAGCATTCCAGACATCTACACCAGTATGCTTAAGAAATATCCTCATTCGATTCTTCCAGAATGGATAATTCGAACCATCAAACAGGGGAGGTCTCGAGACATAGCCACCTTCTCTATTCATATTGGACCGGACTCAGCTAAACGTTAGAGCCCTGCTCTGATACCAATTGACAGGCCCAATTAGAATACGTAGAACCCTGTAAGCGTTGTTTGAGCGATGTCTCAACAACCTGTAAACCACAACCAGAGGCAAACACAAACAGAGTGCGGAATAAAGTAAGAATAGAAGGAATTTGATCACCCAGTTCGATCCACTGATCTACATCTGGGGGCTCCAAGCCAGGGATTCACTAGATCTCCACCAAACTGATTGAACAAGAGTCAACCACACCTTACATACCCTTACATTCCAATGAACTCTCCTATCTACCCAAATAGACTAGAAGAACACAAGGGAGCATTAACTATCTACCCAAATGCAAGCAATTCACCGGCAGGTATTAAGGTGGTGTTTGAGGAACCTAGCTAATCAAACAAGTTAACTCAATGGTGCTAAAACACCTACAATACACACGGATTGTGTTTACAAAACAATAAACTTAGAAATGCCTAAACACAATCCCAATTACCCCATGAAAATGTAGAAGACTCAACAACTAAAGATATACCAGTAGCAGGATGGTTGTTGGTGCCTTCTGCAAACAACGAAAACCAGGGGGATTCTGCTTCAGCTCTCAATCCACCATAAACACAGCTTGTAATCAGTTAATTCTCTGTAAAAAGGAGCTGTGATTGCGGCTGAAATCATTCTCAATCCCTCAAGGACGAAGACAGGTATTTATATGGGTTGTAAGGCCCATCTAAACCCTTCTAAAGCCTGCTAGGGGAAATGTCACGTCACTGTACTATTCTGTGCTTTTTCTAGTGAAGATAATAAAGCGCTGTAGACACGATGTTGCAACAACGGCCAAAATGACGAACATCTTCGCAATACTAAAAATATCCCTAACAAAACCGAAAAACTCAAAGCTAGATTTTAATCCTAACACATAAATCTAGGTTGTGTAAAAATCTCAGACATTTTCGTTGACGTTTGCTATTTCAAATCGCATCGAAAATAAACTGCTTTGACAAAACGTTTTTGAAAATCTGCCTGTAAACATGTCCGAACTTAGTGAGCCTGTTTCTATATTTTCTAGTCCGATTTGATCTTTGCAATCTAAATGAAAGTTGTAGATAATCATGTCTAGTATATGTGTTTAAAATTTCAGAATTTTTAGAGTCCATTTGATATGTCAAAAAGTCGATTTTCCAAACTGTGTCAAATCTGCCATTGGACAGTGAACTGTTTTTGCATTAAACTCGATTTTTGACATGTTCCCTCAACTTATTTTGAAATTGTTAAAACACGAAAGTTGTTCGTTAGGGTGTTTTAGACTTGAAACGAATTTTTAAATCAAAAAGGCGTAAACTGTAACGCTAAATAACTTTTAAATCGAGAGATTCTGAAATTTCGAAACGAACGATCAAAGATTTGAAATACGATGCATCTATACTTTTGAAAAACCCCGATACATTAAATCAAAACGATATATGAGATACTATGGTGGAGGGTGAGTGCTCTGCAGGGTAGCCTTTCTCTTCGGGCCTATAATGGACGAGAGAATTTAGATGAGATATCACGCCAATCGGCGGGAGATATATGGCCTACACTCTCGGGATTGTCTGTATGGACTTCCCGAGGCTCCGGAGTGTTACTGGGTATGGCAGATACGGCTGCAGGCTGCCGGATCACCGGCTATACAAGATACTTACGACACGGCTGCGGCCGCCAGATCACCGGCTATACAAGATACTTACGACACGGCTGCGGCCGCCCGATCACCGGCTATACAAGACACTTACGACACGGCTGCGGCCGCCGGATCACCGGCTATACAAATTACTAAGAAATGGTTACGTAACGGGGAAATAAAAGATTTAATATTTTTAAGTATTTATTTATTTATGCCCGACTTTAAGTTATGCATTTAAAATTATGTCGTTAAATTTTCATAGCTTATTAAATTGTTGTTATGGATTAAATGCATTTTCAAGTACACAATTAAATTATTAATTTTAAATTGATAGATGAATTGTTAGTATGCATGCCTCGGAGTAAAAATTTAATTACTTAATTAAACCTCTCTATACGTGTGTTAAATTATGATCTTGTGGAAATCCTTGTCTTTTCAAATATGTAATTAAATTATTATTAGATGAATAAAATTTAAATCATGTGTTGTATGCATATGCTTTTCTTAAATCTAATTAAAGATTTTGAAACCCCTTGATCATAGTAGGTGTTAACTTACTCAGCACGTTTTGCTGACCAAACCATATTTTTTTTCCTTTTCCTTTCAGAGTATGAGGATTATGCATCATCATATGCATACATGGGAACATTCGGGGAAAACTCTATTTTTAAATTCCTGCATTTAATTACAACTTGCATGAACGGGTCTGTTTAACCCGTGTTTTGGCCATGTCGGCCCTATACTTAAATTCCGCTGCATTATACATATGTAAATATTACTTTCCGCTGCAACTTTGATAATGGGCTGTTTGAATATTTTAAATTCTGAAAAACTATAGCCTTGCATCTCTTTAGCAAGCTCGGAGAAACCGTGTCTTGCTAGGGAGGTGTGGCGGTGACATCCCGGCCTGGGTTATCAAATCCGGGGTGTTACAAGAAGGTTCTAGTCACATAGATAACCCATGACTATTGTCTTTTATTAATTTAAAAGCATAATTTAATGACGTAATTTAAATGCGTAATTTAAAGACATGGTAGATAAGATTTAAGCATAATTAACACTCACACAAGTCTTTTATAATTTATCCCGCAAACTAAGAAGAGGGCACCACACAAGAGAGACCACTAACGAGGCAATCTCAAAAATCATAATCAGTTAGCCGGTCAACCGGCGGCCGCAGCCATATCAGTATTGACTGCCGTTTTGGCTAGCCATGTGTCTCGATTGCCATTTCGGCAAGCCGTGTGTATCTACTGTCAATTTGACAGGCATGTATATCAACTGTCGTTTGACAGGCCTTTCAAACGGTTTCACTACCACTCGGGCAGGCCGTGTATTTCCCACTGCCGATTTGGCAGGCCATGTGCACAACTGCCATTTTGGCATAGTAAGGAGACCACTAACGAGGCAGCCTCAATAATCGTAGGACCACTAACGAGGCAGCCCAAATAAAGGGAGACCACTAACGAGGCAGTCTCAAAGATAATGATAGTATGAAGATCGGCTCAGCCTAGTGAACGGGATTTTTCGAAAGTTCGTATTTCAAAGTTATCAAATGATCGATATCGCGTTTTCATAGTTCGAGTTTTCTCAAGTTCGAAAAATCCTATTCGAGGCAGTTTACGCCTTTCTTAATTAAAAATTCGTCTTTTCACCAAAAATTCTGAAATTTTTACAGTAATTCAAAAACACACACACGAACAACTTTCATGTTTTAAGTTTTTGGAAATAAGGTTCCGAAGCGAGTCGAAATTCGAGTTCATTGCAAGGAATAATTTCTGTCTTAAAAACTATTTTCGTCACAGGTTCGTGCAATGCCGATTAAAAATTCATTTTAAAACCAATCGATGTAAAATTTTTACAGTAACTACACATCACGTTAAGGAACAACTTTCATGTTTTAAGAATTTGGAAATAATGGATTCTTGGTACTCAAAAATCGATTACAACTCACTGCATACTCGCGGCCCTTAAAACAACTTTAAAGCAGTTCCAAAAATTCGACCGTTTGGCATATCAAATGAACACCAAAATCCGTGAAATTTTACTTGCATAATCTAGACTCAATTATCTACAACTTTTGTTAAGGAATGCAAGGTTAAATCATTCGAAAAATGGGTGAAAAACATGCATCAAGTTGAATATGGAAATCTGTCTCAGTTTTAAAACGTTCGGTTCGATACAGAAAGTTTACGGCATGATTTGGGATAGCAAAACTCAATGTCAACGGCTGAAATTTGGTCACAAGATAGATAAAGGTGTTAGGAACAACTTTTGTGTTGAAAAGTTTTCGGTTTGAATTCCCGAAGGTCGAGTTTTAGGCGAGTCTTTAAAATTGGACGAAAATAGGGTTTTTGAAAACCGATTTTTGTTACAAGCCTATATCTCGAGATTTAAACAACAAACAACCATGAAAATTTGTGTGTAAGGTTTTAACTTACTTAGTTAGAGAATAGGGTCGCTGGATTGGGTTTCCGGGCGTCCTAGGGTCACGACGAACGGCCAACTTCTCCGATCGCTTTTCGTTCGTTTTCCGACGTGAAATCGTAGTAAGGAAAAAGGGTTAGAATCCGAGTTTCTGAGACATATGGACGAACTAAAACTTTGTACAATAGCTTACCAACGTCCAAGGGGTCTGTCTTCTCCTTCTCATGTCCTTCTTGTTCGGATTTCGTCGTCGGAACTTCAAGAACACAAGGGATTTCGGGGTTTTCGACTTTGGGAGGAGATGGACAGAATGTGAGGAGAAGAGGCTGCTCTAGGGTTGTCTTTTTTCGAATTTTAGGGTTAGGGAGCAGTATAAGGTCGTCCCACATATCCTTCCATAGCCCGGGATTGAGTTTCCATCGTCGGGGGTCGAAAATATGGCAAGAAAATCGTCGGAACGCGTTGTTGCCATTTTCTGGGGAGGTCACGCGGACTTGGCGCGCTCATAGGCTAAACACCGCGCGGCCAGCGCGCGGCCTCCGCCTGGACCTCGGTCCGGGCAGGTCCGTGCGATCCGATCGGGCCTTTTCTCCTCTCTTTCGGACTTCTGTGCTCCTACGTTTTCGGGCTCGATTTTTCGGGTCATTCTCGGATTATAAATTCTTATCTTAAATTTATCTCGTCTCGAATTAACCCCGTATTCGAAATCTTGAGTCCGTTGCGTTTGGATTCGTCGGCTTCTAATTCGTCGTCTTTTGACTCCCGTGTAACAATTTATCTAATTAAATTATTTCCGACTTCACCGGTTCCTGGAATTAAAATTCTTTTCTTTCTTGAATTTAGTTCCAATTCTTTTGACTCGATTCATGGAATGTCTCCGGGCTTCCTTTCCCTCCTTTATTCCATTTTGAATTTTTGAATCTATCGGCGTTTCATTTCCGAGCAATAATTTATTGTGGTAAATTATTTTCTTCTTCTCGGAGATATTTCAACCTTGATTTGATTAAGAACTAAGTTTTATTCCTTTGGACGCCGATAAAAATCCCGGGTATTACAGTCTACCCCCCTTAAGAATCAACTTCGTCCCCGAAGTTGCGCCCTCACTTTCTTTTGGGCTCAATTTAATGTTGGGGTATCTCCATCTACTTTCCTTAAGGATAAACGTCTTCCACAAGAAATTAATTCCATTCCTTTGAATGTGAATTAAATTTCTCGGGTGTTACATCCTCTCCCCCTTAGGAATCAACTTCGTCCTCGAAGTTGGGCATTAGCTCCTTGCGAGCTCGGACATTGTTTGGTTGCGTGATAGTATTAATGTGTGTTGTTGTTTGTTATTATTTGACTGAACTCAGAATTGAAGTTTCCAAGTTGCCTACGTACCCTGTGAAGGGATCAAGTCATTACGTAGTTCAAAACAATTTGAACTTGTTTATTTTTGATTGGATACAATTCGTCGAGTCGAATTCCACAATAAATGCAGTTATCGATGCTTGAAAACTTCTTACGGTTGCTTGGGCCAAGTGGTCACGTCCTCTCTCCTGTTTATGTTTTCTATTCGCGTCCGACAGTCACGCAGCTGATGACCATGTCGACCGCACCGAAGGCATGCTCCTAGCTGAGGGCATCCTCTCGCATAGTGTGGTTTACCACACTTTGGACATGGTGGCGCATAGTCACCATGGTTGAAGACTATCCCCTTGTTTCGTCCATTGTCATTTTGATGTGGTTGGTTCGAGTTTCTACGGACATGGTCCTTATTCCTCTTGTATCCTCCTTGTGGTCCTTGGTTAGTCCCATCTACCGATTTTCGTTTTAGTCCTTGAACTCGTGCAACCGCTACTGCACGATCATACACAGCTTGTAGGTCAGGGTAGTGCTCACCCGTGATCACCTCTCTAATGGATAGGTTCAGTCCCAACTCGAACTTATGTGCCTTCTCTACATCAGTTGGCACCAGTCTCGGTGCGAACCGCACCAACTCCTTGAAACGGTTATAGTATTCTTGGACCGTTTTTCCTCCTTGCCTCAGTGTCAGAAATTCCTCACACATAGCACCCTTCATGCTCATGGGATAAAAATGATCCCTAAGCAGATCCGTGAATTCTGACCATGTGTAGGGCTCGTCGTACTCTGCACGTTTCCCTTGGGTGACTTGCCACCAATCATCCGCCTCGCCTCCTAGGTAGTATGAAGCTACGAGAACCTTTTCCCCGTCGGGACACTTTACGGCGTTCAACAGCTTGTCGAACGTCCGTATCCATTCCTCTAGCTGAGCCGGGTCCTCTTCGCCGGCATAGTGGGGTGGTTGGTAAGGGTTTACCAAGGCTAAGTAGTTGACCCGGGTTACCGGTGGTGGTACACCCGCTTGTGCACGTTGCACTTCAGCATTTCCTAATACTACGAGAACTTCCTCGACAGTCCTTAGACGCTCATCCATATTGTTGGGAACATGAGGCACTTGCCCTCCTATGTTCTGAGGGATCTCATTATTGTTCGGTGTGTTGGGGAGGTCAGCGTTAGTGTTGTTTGGGATTTCCTTTCTCGATTTTCCCTTAGGTGCCATTCTCTGTTATCAACGCACGTGAAGATGAGTTTCTAATCTAAGGCAAGTTAGCGTTCAAGAAAATCTATAAGGTAGGATTGGAAAGAGGTAATAGATAGGAGAATGCTAAACTTAGGTGATCAAATTATAAGACTGAGGCAGAATTAGTTTAAAGCAAACGCTTCTAAGTCAAGGTCATGACCAATTTGAAGGTAAGAGTTTTGACACTGTTAATTCACACAAAAAAAATTAGCGCGATATTCATGTATGTATGTATGCGAATGCATGTATGCTTTATACAATGCTACCCCAACCCCGAAAAATATTTTCGTGACTTTAAAAACTTGTTGGAAAAATTTCTATGCATATGTAAATATTTCCCATGGGTTTCAAATAAATTTTGTTCCATGGAAACAAAACTTAAAATTTAAATAATAATAATGGTACTTAAAAATTTTAAAATAATATTAATATTTGTTTAAAAATCTTGGGCCTCTATATTGGCCAAAATAATAATAATAATTTAAAAATATTTCCGGGCTCTGATACCACTTTGTAACACCCCGGATTTGATAACCCAGGCCGGGATGCCACCGCCACACCTCCTTAGCAAAAAACGGTTTCTCCGAGCTTGCTAAAGAGATGCAAGGCTAAATGTATTCGGAAATTTTAAAAATAAGTCCGGAATTGATTAAAATAATAATGTAACATCATCCACACATGCAATAATAATAATAATAAATTTGCAGCGGAAATTTAAAGACAGGGCCGACATGACCAAAGTCGGGTTAACAAGCCCGTATGCAAGTCATGTAAAATAAATAACTAAATGTCCAAAGTGATCCCCCGATGCATGATCATGCTCCGTACTCTGTAATAGAAAAAAAATAAACAACGGGTTTTATCAGTATATAAAATACTGAGTAAGTTAATCCCCAACAAAATAATTTAAGGGGTTACATGTGTTTAAATCCAAAGATTTCACTTTTCATGCATTAATTTAAAAATCCATATTTTATTCGCAGCGGAAAAACATGATTAATTTATTCAAGGGGAGAATACATAATTTAATGACTTAATTTAAAACCATAATTTAATGACGTAATTTAAAGACATGGTAGATAAGATTTAAGCATAATTAACACTCACACAAGTCTTTTATAATTTATCCCGCAAACTAAGAAGAGGGCACCTGTAACACCCCGGATTTGATAACCCAGGCCGGGATGTCACCGCCACACCTCCCTAGCAAGACACGGTTTCTCCGAGCTTGCTAAAGAGATGCAAGGCTATGGTTTTTCAGAATTTAAATCATTCAAACAGCCCATTGTAATATAATTTAAAAATAATAATATCAAAATTGCAGCGGAGAATAATATTTAAATACATGTATTACAGCGGAATTTAAATATAGGGCCGACATGGCCAAACACGGGTTAAACAGGCCCGTTCATGCAAGTTGTAATTAAATGCAGGAATTTAAAAATAGAGTTTTCCCCAAATGATCCCATGTATGCATATGATGATGCATAATCCTCATACTCTGAAAGAAAAAGGGGAAAAATGATTTGGGTCAGCAAAACGTGCTGAGTAAGTTAACACCTAGCATGATCTAGGGGTTTCAAAGCCTTTAATTAAATTTAATAAAAACATATGCATACGAGACATGATTTAAATTTTTATTTCATCTACTAATAATAATTTAATTACATAATTTAAAAGACAAGGAATTCCACACGTTCATAATTTAGCAAACATGAAAAAAAAAAGGGTTTAACACACGTTCATAATTTAACACACGTTCATAATTTAACACACATAATTTAAATAATTAAATTTTTCTCCTAAGCATGCATACAAAAATATTCCATTTACAAATTTTACCAATTTAAAGGAAATAATATTTAAATTGTGTATTTGACATGCCTTTAATCCACAATAACCATTTAGTCATGATATGAAATTTAAAGACACAATTTAAATGCATAATTTAAAGACATGCATAAATAAATAAATACTTTAAAAATATTAAATCTTTTATTTCCCCGTTACGTAACCATTTCTCAATGTTTTGTATAGCCGGTGATCCGGCGGCCGCAGCCGTTTCGTAAGTATCTCGTATAGCCGGTGATCCGGCGGCCAGCAGCCGTTTCATAAGTATCTCGTATAGCCGGTGATCCGGCGGCCAGCAGCCGTATCTGCCATACCCAGTAACACTCCGGAGCCTCGAGAAATCCATACGGACAACCCGAGAGAGTAGGCCATGTATCTCCCGCCGATTGGCGTAATATCTCATCAAATTCTCTCGTCCATTATAGGCCCGAAGAGAAAGGCTAGAGGGGCACCCTGCAGAGCACTCACCCTCCACCAAGTATCTCATGTATCGTTTAGATTTAATGTATCGGGGTTTTTCAAAAGTGTAGATGTATCGTATTTCAAATCTTTGATCGTTCGTTTCGAAATTTCAAAATCCTTCGATTTAAAAGTATCTTGGCGTCACAGTTTGCGCCTTTTCAATTTAAAAATCCGTTTTAAGTCCGAAAAATCTGAAATCTTCACACTTTATGCAAAACACCCTAACGAACAACTTTCATGTTTTAACTTTTTCAAAATAAGTTGAGGAAACATGTCAAAAATCGATTTTACATGCAATTAGAAATCTGTCCGAACTCAGGTATGACACAGTTTAAACTTTCGACGTTTCAACATATCAAATGGACTCCAAAAATTCTGAAATTTAATATGCACATACTAGACATAATTATCTACAACTTTCATTTAGATTGTAAAGATCAAATCGGACTAGAAAATATAGAAATAAATTCACTAAGTTCGAACATGTTCATAGGCAGATTTCAAACACGTTTTGTCAAAACAGTTTCTTTTCGATGCGATTTAAAATAGCAAATGTTAACGAAAATGTCTGAAATTTTTACACAACCTAGATTTATGTGTTAGGATTAAAAGTCTAGTTTTGAGTTTTTGGGTTTGAACTCTCGAAATAGGGTTTTTGGTCCGATTTCAAATCTATCACAGTTTCAAGTTTGAATCTCAAGGCAGGTTGGTTCTCGGTCATTTTCGGATATCAAAACACAATGAAAAATTATGAAAATTTTACACGAACTAGATCTATGTCTTAGGAACGTTTTTCATGTTTTAGGTTTTTCCGTTTGAACAGTTTTAAGGGTTCGAAAAATTCGCACCAAATCACTGCGCCGGGGGTTTTTCGTGTTGACAGATTTTAGAGTTACTAAATCTCTATGTTTGGTTGCATTTTACGTCACCCAAAACCAAGTAAGCATTAACTTACAGTGGGGATGATGTCTAGGATGTTTTGGATTGATCGCGGCGCCCACGCTTGCTACGAATACGTCCCCATTACTCCGTCTCCTTTCCGTTGGCCCCGAAACGAAATCGAAAGTAAAAATCTAGGGTTAGATTTGATTTTTGGACTCGTAAACTTAAACGAAAACCTATGGAAAACTTACCACAATCTGGAACACTAGGGATGTTGCTCTCCACGCCTTCTTCGTCGATTTTCGTCGCCGGAAAGTGATCGGAAAGTCGTCGGATCGGTTTTGGATGAAGAAGGGAGAAGCTTTGAGAGTTTTGGGAGGAATTGGGGGCTGCCACTTCGAAAATTAGGGTTAGTTATGAGTGTCCAATCCCCTCAACCCGTCCATATACCCTTCCCTTTGCTTAGGATTGAGTTTCCAAAGTCGGGAGGTCGAAATATGGCAAGAAATCGCCCGAAATCGCATAGATTGCTGCTGCCTGTTTGGTGGCGCGGGGTTGGCGCGGTTTTTAGCCAAAAACCGCCCGGAGGGCGCGCCGCCTGGTCTGGGCCGTGCGTCCGGACTGGGCCGTGCGATCCCGTCGGGCCTTTTCTCCTCTCTTTCGGACTTCTATCCTCCTACGTTTTCGGGCTCGATTTTTCGGGTCATTCTCGGATTATAAACTCTTATCTTAAATTTACCTCAACTCAAATGAATTTCATGTTTGAAATCTTAAGTCCGTCGGTCTTGGGTTCGTCGGCGTCCAATTCGTCATCTTTTGACTCTCGGGCAATAACTCGTCTAATTAAATTACTTCCGACTTCACGGGTTCTTGGAATTAAAATTATTTTTCCTTCTTGAATTTAATTCCAATTATTTTGACTCAATTCATGGAATGTCTTCGGGCTTCCTTTCCCTCTTTTATTCCAATTTGAATTTTGAATCTGTCGGCGTTTCATTTCCGAGCAATAATTTATTGTGATAAATTATTTTCTTCTTCTCGGAGATATTTCGACATTGATCGGAATAAATTTTATTCCTTTGGACGTTGATAAAAATCTGGGGTATTACAGTCTACCCCCCTTAAGAATCAACTTCGCCCTCGAAGTTGTGTTTCGGCTTTTCTCGCGCTAAGAGTAAGGGTCGTTTTGTTTACTTTATTATTTTGCGATATTGTGTTATTGAATTATTGTTCGATTGTTGATTGTTTGTTGTTTGATTATTGTTTGACTAAACCCAGAATTGAAATTTCCGAGTTGCCTACGTACCCGGTGAAGGGATCAAGCCATGACGTAGTTCAAAACAATTTGAATTTGTTTATTCAGAGTACAAAATATTCGGGTTCCAAAAATAATTGCTTATGCATTATTACGGGGTATTACATCCTCTCCCCCTTAGGACCTCAGTTATGTCCCCATAACTGCCTATACGTTATTCTCGAGAAAGTTTGCGCATCGTTACCTTTGACCCATTTCTCATTGAGCTGGCAAGTCAGCTTGTTTGTCGTCATTCAACCGTCCCACAACTCTTTCTTGATCTCCTCGTTGCGGATTTACCAAGTCTAGCCTCTTCTCAATCTCCTCTTCTGGCGTTCGACAATTCCCAGCCCTGTGCCCAAACTTGCCGCACTGATAGCAAGCTCCGGGCTTCGGGCACTGGCGCACCAGATGTGCATGGTTGCACCGTGGGCAGCGTGGTATGAATGCTTCATGGTTGTCATCTTGACTGTTTGGGTTCTGTGGCTGGTCAGGTTTAATGGTCACTTCCTTTCTCTCGTTAATATTCTCTATCCGCGTTCGGCAGTCACGCAGCCGATGACCAAATCGACCACACCGAAAGCACGCTCCGGGCTTAGGGCATCCTCTCGCATAATGTGGGTCACCACATTTTGGGCATGGTGGCATATAGTCACCATGGTTGTAAACTATCCCTCTGTTTCTTCCACCGTTGCCTTGAGGTGGTCTATTCGGGCCTCCCCGAATATGGTTCCTTCCTAAGTAGTTATCGGTTCTGTGGTACCGTTTCCTCTTGGCTTGCCCTTGGTTGATTAGTGCACTCCCCAAGGCAACCACAGCTTCCTCTATAGTTCTTAATCGGTCACTTAAGTTCTTAGGCATGGAGGCTACTTCCCCTCCTTGATTGGTTGCACTAACGTCTTGTACTGGTTCATCGGGTTGTCGTAGCTCTTCATTAGTGTGGGGTGGGATGGGTGGATTGTTAGGTCTTCCTCTAGGTGCCATTTTCTGTCACAACGTACAAGGTTGGATTCTAAGGATTTCGTAGAGTGTTGGAAAGATAATAATTTGTTGAATCAATTGGTGTTAATAGGCGTTGTTTAGAGTGTATTACGTAACGTGGTATTTAGAGTTGTTCATATGGTGTGGTATTTAGAGTTTAACGTTTTGTTGCTTGGGCGCGGCGTAGTAGGGTGTAGATTTAAATAAGAATTCCTCAAGATTTTTGGAATAATAAGAGTGTTGTAATGACAGACATGGACTTGCATTTTACTCTTCCATATAAGGATTTTATTTTATTTTATTTTATTTTATTTTTTTTATTTTTTTTTTTTGCATCTGTAGATTATTTATGCGTTCGTCGTTTTCATCGTTAGGTTTCTCGACAAGTCATAATATATCGTCTATGTGAAGATTTATGGGAAAAGGCAGAGAATAGTTATGCGCATGCTAAGCATAGACGATCAAGATCTAAAACTAAGGCACAATTAGTCTCAAGCTAATGCTTCTAAGTCAAGAGTCAAGGTCTAGCCGAATGCTAGTGTGAGAATGTTATGTATCACAAACGATTCACATAAGAGGTTATACAAATATTTATGTATGCATATGCATATGCAATCCCCCCAATAAAAATTTTAATTTATGCATGCATTTTCTACCCATGGGTTTAAAAATAAGTTTATTCCATGGATAGATTTTTAAAGAATAAGGGAAAAAGGTTTGAGCCACTATATTGGGCCAAAGAAATAAATTATTTGGGTTTTAAAAATACAGGTATTGGGTCTTAAAAAAAATTTGAGCCCACAATAGTAAGTATATAAAGTATTGGGCTAAAAATAATTTCTTAGGCTTAAAAATATTTGGGCTTCTAAAAATTTTTGGGCTAAAAATTTGGGCTTTAACTTCAAAATACTAATTGGGCTCTTTAAAATATATTACTAGTTCAGAAATAATAACTTTAAAAATAATAATACTTAAAAATAATAGTTTAAAAATATTCCGGGCTCTGATACCACTTTGTAACACCCCGGATTTGATAACCCAGGCCGGGATGTCACCGCCACACCTCCCTAGCAAGACACGGTTTCTCCGAGCTTGCTAAAGAGATGCAAGGCTAAGGTTTTTCAGAATTTAAATCATTCAAACAGCCCATTGTAATATAATTTAAAAATAATAATATCAAAATTGCAGCGGAGAATAATATTTAAATACATGTATTGCAGCGGAATTTAAATATAGGGCCGACATGGCCAAACACGGGTTAAACAGGCCCGTTCATGCAAGTCGCAACTAAATGTAGGAATTTAAAATAGAGTTTTTCCCCAAATGATCCCATGTATGCATATGATGATGCATAATCCTCATACTCTGAAAGAAAAAGGGGAAAAATGGTTTGGGTCAGCAAAACGTGCTGAGTAAGTTAACACCTAGCATGATCTAGGGGTTTCAAAGCCTTTAATTAAATTTAATAAAAACATATGCATACGAGACATGATTTAAATTTTTATTTCATCTACTAATAATAATTTAATTACATAATTTAAAAGACAAGGAATTCCACACGTTCATAATTTAGCACACATGAAAAAAAAAAAGGGTTTAACACACGTTCATAATTTAACACACGTTCATAATTTAACACACATAATTTAAATAATTAAATTTTTCTCCTAAGCATGCATACAAAAATATTCCATTTACAAATTTTACTAATTTAAAGGAAATAATATTTAAATTGTGTATTTGACATGCCTTTAATCCACAATAACCATTTAGTCATGATATGAAATTTAAAGACACAATTTAAATGCATAATTTAAAGACATGCATAAATAAATAAATACTTTAAAAATATTAAATCTTTTATTTCCCCGTTACGTAACCATTTCTCAATGTTTTGTATAGCCGGTGATCCGGCGGCCGCAGCCGTTTCGTAAGTATCTCGTATAGCCGGTGATCCGGCGGCCAGCAGCCGTTTCGTAAGTATCTCGTATAGCCGGTTATCCGGCGGCCAGCAGCCGTATCTGCCATACCCAGTAACACTCCGGAGCCTCGAGAAATCCATACGGACAACCCGAGAGAGTAGGCCATGTATCTCCCGCCGATTGGCGTAATATCTCATCAAATTCTCTCGTCCATTATAGGCCCGAAGAGAAAGGCTAGAGGGGCACCCTGCAGAGCACTCACCCTCCACCAAGTATCTCATGTATCGTTTAGATTTAATGTATCGGGGTTTTTCAAAAGTGTAGATGTATCGTATTTCAAATCTTTGATCGTTCGTTTCGAAATTTCAAAATCCTTCGATTTAAAAGTATCTTGGCGTCACAGTTTGCGCCTTTTCAATTTAAAAATCCGTTTTAAGTCCGAAAAATCTGAAATCTTCACACTTTATGCAAAACACCCTAACGAACAACTTTAATGTTTTAACTTTTTCAAAATAAGTTGAGGAAACATGTCAAAAATCGATTTTACTATGCAATTAGAAATCTGTCCGAACTCAGGTATGACACAGTTTAAACTTTCGACGTTTCAACATATCAAATGGACTCCAAAAATTCTGAAATTTAATATGCACATACTAGACATAATTATCTACAACTTTCATTCAGATTGTAAAGATCAAATCGGACTAGAAAATATAGAAATAAATTCACTAAGTTCGAACATGTTCATAGGCAGATTTCAAACACGTTTTGTCAAAACAGTTTCTTTTCGATGCGATTTAAAATAGCAAATGTTAACGAAAATGTCTGAAATTTTTACACAACCTAGATTTATGTGTTAGGATTAAAAGTCTAGTTTTGAGTTTTTGGGTTTGAACTCTCGAAATAGGGTTTTTGGTCCGATTTCAAATCTATCACAGTTTCAAGTTCGAATCTCAAGGCAGGTTGGTTCTCGGTCATTTTCGGATATCAAAACACAATGAAAAATTATGAAAATTTTACACGAACTAGATCTATGTCTTAGGAACGTTTTTCATGTTTTAAGTTTTTCCGTTTGAGCAGTTTTAAGGGTTCGAAAAATTCGCACCAAATCACTGCGCCGGGGGTTTTTCGTGTTGACAGATTTTAGAGTTACTAAATCTCTATGTTTGGTTGCATTTTACGTCACCCAAAACCAAGTAAGCATTAACTTACAGTGGGGATGATGTCTAGGATGTTTTGGATTGATCGTGGCGCCCACGCTTGCTACGAATACGTCCCCATTACTCCGTCTCCTTTCCGTTGGCCCCGAAACGAAATCGAAAGTAAAAATCTAGGGTTAGATTTGATTTTTGGACTCGTAAACTTAAACGAAAACCTATGGAAAACTTACCACAATCTGGAACACTAGGGATGTTGCTCTCCACACCTTCTTCGTCGATTTTCGTCGCCGGAAAGTGATCGGAAAGTCGTCGGATCGGTTTTGGATGAAGAAGGGAGAAGCTTTGAGAGTTTTGGGAGGAATTGGGGGCTGCCACTTCGAAAATTAGGGTTAGTTATGAGTGTCCAATCCCCTCAACCCATCCATATACCCTTCCCTTTGCTTAGGATTGAGTTTCCAAAGTCGGGAGGTCGAAATATGGCAAGAAATCGCCCGAAATCGCATAGATTGCTGCTGCCTGTTTGGTGGCGCGGGGTTGGCGCGGTTTTTAGCCAAAAACCGCCCGGAGGGCGCGCCGCCTGGTCTGGGCCGTGCGTCCGGACTGGGCCGTGCGATCCCGTCGGGCCTTTTCTCCTCTCTTTCGGACTTCTATCCTCCTACGTTTTCGGGCTCGATTTTTCGGGTCATTCTCGGATTATAAACTCTTATCTTAAATTTACCTCAACTCAAATGAATTTCATGTTTGAAATCTTAAGTCCGTCGGTCTCGGGTTCGTCGGCGTCCAATTCGTCATCTTTTGACTCCCGGGCAATAACTCGTCTAATTAAATTACTTCCGACTTCACGGGTTCTTGGAATTAAAATTATTTTTCCTTCTTGAATTTAATTCCAATTATTTTGACTCAATTCATTGAATGTCTTCGGGCTTCCTTTCCCTCTTTTATTCCAATTTGAATTTTGAATCTGTCGGCGTTTCATTTCCGAGCAATAATTTATTGTGATAAATTATTTTCTTCTTCTCGGAGATATTTCGACATTGATCGGAATAAATTTTATTCCTTTGGACGTTGATAAAAATCTGGGGTATTACAGCACCACACAAGAGAGACCACTAACGAGGCAATCTCAAAAATCATAATCAGTTAGCCGGTGAACCGGCGGCCGCAGCCATATCAGTATTGACTGCCGTTTTGGCTAGCCATGTGTCTCGATTGCCATTTCGGCAAGCCGTGTGTATCTACTGTCAATTTGACAGGCATGTATATCAACTGTCGTTTGACAGGCCTTTCAAACGGTTTCACTACCACTCGGGCAGGCCGTGTATTTCCCACTGCCGATTTGGCAGGCCATGTGCACAACTGCCGTTTTGGCATAGTAAGGAGACCACTAACGAGGCAGTCTCAATAATCGTAGGACCACTAACGAGGCAGTCCAAATAAAGGGAGACCGCTAACGAGGCAGTCTCAAAGATAATGATAGTATGAAGATCGGCTCAGCCTAGTGAACGGGATTTTTCGAAAGTTCGTATTTCAAAGTTATCAAATGATCGATATCGCGTTTTCATAGTTCGAGTTTTCTCAAGTTCGAAAAATCCTATTCGAGGCAGTTTACGCCTTTCTTAATTAAAAATTCGTCTTTTCACCAAAAATTCTGAAATTTTTACAGTAATTCAAAAACACACACACGAACAACTTTCATGTTTTAAGTTTTCGGAAATAAGGTTCCGAAGCGAGTCGAAATTCGAGTTCATTGCAAGGAATAATTTCTGTCTTAAAAATTGTTTTCGTCACAGGTTCGTGCAACGCCGATTAAAAATTCATTTCAAAACCAATCGATGTAAAATTTTTACAGTAACTACACATCACGTTAAGGAACAACTTTCATGTTTTAAGAATTTGGAAATAATGGATTCTTGGTACTCAAAAATCGATTACAGCTCACTGCATACTCGCGGCCCTTAAAACAATTTTAAAGCAGTTCCAAAAATTCGGCCGTTTGGCATATCAAATAAACACCAAAATCCGTAAAATTTTACATGCATAATCTAGACTCAATTATCTACAACTTTTGTTAAGGATTGCAAGGTTAAATCATTCGAAAAATGGGTGAAAAACATGCATCAAGTTGAATATGGAAATCTGTCTCAGTTTTAAAACGTTCGGTTCGATACAGAAAGTTTACGGCGTGATTTGGGATAGCAAAACTCAATGTCAATGGCTGCAATTTGGACACAAGATAGATAAAGGTGTTAGGAACAACTTTTATGTTGAAAAGTTTTCGGTTTGAATTCCCGAAGGTCGAGTTTTAGGCGAGTCTTTAAAATTGGATGAAAATAGGGTTTTTGAAAACCGATTTTTGTTACAAGCCTATATCTCGAGATTTAAACAACAAACAACCACGAAAATTTGTGAGTAAGGTTTTAACTTAGTTAGAGAATAGGGTCGCTGGATTGGGTTTCCGGGCGTCCTAGGGTCACGACGAACGGCCAACTTCTCCGATCGCTTTTCGTTCGTTTTCCGACGTGAAATCGTAGTAAGGAAAAAGGGTTAGAATCCGAGTTTCTGAGACATATGAACGAACTAAAACTTTGTACAATAGCTTACCAACGTCCAAGGGGTCTGTCTTCTCCTTCTCAAGTCCTTCTTGTTCGGATTTCGTCGTCGGAACTTCAAGAACACAAGGGATTTTGGGGTTTTCGACTTTGGGAGGAGTTGGAGAGAATGTGAGGAGAAGAGGCTGCTCTAGGGTTGTCTTTTTTCGAATTTTAGGGTTAGGGAGCAGTATAAGGTCGTCCCACATATCCTTCCATAGCCCGGGATTGAGTTTCCATCGTCGGGGGTCGAAAATATGGCAAGAAAATCGTCGGAACGCGTTGTTGCCATTTTCTGGGGAGGTCACGCGGACTTGGCACGCTCATAGGCTAAACACCGCGCGGTCAGCGCGCGGCCTCCGCCGGGACCTCGGTCCGGGCGGGTCCGTGCGATCCGATCGGGCCTTTTCTCCTCTCTTTCGGACTTCTGTGCTCCTACGTTTTCGGGCTCGATTTTTCGGGTCACTCTCGGATTATAAATTCTTATCTTAAATTTATCTCGTCTCGAATTAACCCCGTATTCGAAATCTTGAGTCCGTTGCGTTTGGATTCGTCGGCTTCTAATTCGTCGTCTTTTGACTCCCGTGTAACAATTTATCTAATTAAATTATTTCCGACTTCACCGGTTCCTGGAATTAAAATTCTTTTCTTTCTTGAATTTAGTTCCAATTCTTTTGACTCGATTCATGGAATGTCTCCGGGCTTCCTTTCCCTCCTTTATTCCATTTTGAATTTTTGAATCTATCGGCGTTTCATTTCCGAGCAATAATTTATTGTGGTAAATTATTTTCTTCTTCTCGGAGATATTTCAACCTTGATTTGATTAAGAACTAAGTTTTATTCCTTTGGACGCCGATAAAAATCCCGGGTATTACACTTCTTGTAAATGTTTATTAGTTTTGGTTGAGCGATGCGTTCTCAGAAAATTCTTCTTTAAAATATGTTTGCTGAATTCGCGAGAAAGATAGGGCTTGTGTTGAATCCACAATTTCACACATTTAGAGGCCGAATTTGACAAAAGTGTATTTCACATAAAATGTTCACTTTTATCTTTTCTACGCATTGTACAAATTTCATAAATTTTGGTCGAATAGTTCATTCCCAGGCCGTCTGCCTTTGCGACTAATGCACTGTTTGATATATTTTGCTTTAAATGT
Source organism: Hygrophila difformis (assembly GCA_030278955.1). NCBI lineage: Eukaryota > Viridiplantae > Streptophyta > Magnoliopsida > Lamiales > Acanthaceae > Hygrophila > Hygrophila difformis. The sequence continues at coordinate 56,677,492 of JAOANR010000008.1, forward strand.
GGAGGATTTATTAATTTTTGCTATCCTAGTTTTGTTACTTGATATGAACCCTTGGCGATGTATGCCAATTATTTTATTTATGAATTGGGTAAAGTTGATATCTTTTCAAGTTTCTGATAGCAAAAAATGATTCTTGGAAAAAAAAAATGATACATGTATACTTGTTTGTCAAATGTTGAAACCATTGTGAATTAGAATTCGGGTAGGTATATCCACATTTGGGCTCCAGAGAGCGAGTGCTCTAGGGTGGTGTAACACCCCGAATTTGATAACCCAGGCCGGGATGCTACCGCCACACCTCCCAAGCAAGACACGATTTCATTCGAGCTCACTTGAGAGATGCAAGGCTAAAGGTATTTCAAAATACTGATTTAAAACAAACAAGTCCAGAAGTACTTAAATTTAAAATAGAGTAATAATCATCCATGTACGATAATAATCAAGTTTATGCAGCAGAAATAAAATAAAGGGGCCGACATGGCCAAAACACGGGTTAACAGGCCCGTATGCAAGTCATATGGAATGATAAAGTAAATGTCCAAAAACAATCCCCCAATGCATGATCATGCTCCGTACTCTGTAATAGAAAAATATAAAACAATGTTTATCCGTATAAAAGAATACTGAGTAAGACAACCCCTAACGTAGCAATAAGGGGTTTTAAAATTTAATAATTAAAAATACATTTTTAAGCATGCATATTTAGAATATGTAATTTGACTAAATAATAGACACTAATTTAATACACATATTCTCATAGCCAAATTAAATTTAAAAATAATAAATTAAGGCATAGGCATAATTTTAAGACATGACATAATAAATAATTTAATAACATAAGTAAAGACATAATTTTTAAGAGAAAGATAAAGTCTTTTAATTTTCCCCGTTAACTAAGAAGAGGACGCCACAACCAAGTTTCTCAAGTATCGCAAATATTAAGTACATAAACTTTAAAAATTTTAACAAAAAGAATTTATTAAATACGGAGAGTTTTAAAGATCATGGGATAAGGTATCTGTTCTCGCATAACGAATATTTCATTCTTTTACCATTGTTTCAATATGATCGAGGACAATCGTTCTTGGGGAATCGAACCCGCAAGAACTCAAATACATTCTAGGGAATCAAACCCATAGGAGTCAACAATATCCTGGGGAATCGAACCCGCGGGAAAATATACATCTTGGGGAATCGAACCCGCAGGAAGACATACACCTTGGGGAATCGAACCCGCAAGGTAAGTGAATGCAACGGACCCTATGCAGACACACTCCGGGGCCTCGAGTAACCCATACGGATACACACGAGAGTATAGACTAATTTTCATTGGCCGTTTTGGCAATTTTTTATTTGGTCCATTCAGGCACGAGTTTCAAGTTAGAGGGGCTGTAACACCCCGGATTTGATAACCCAGGCCGGGATGCCACCGCCACACATCCTTAGCAAGACACGACATTTCGAGCTCGCCAAGGAGATGCAAGGCTTATGGGTACTTAAAAGATTTAAAGACATGTTAAATATTGAGTCCGGAATAATAATAATAATAATAATAATAATAATAATAATAATAATAATAATAATAATAATAATAATAATAATAATAATAATTAATTTCAAAATATGAGATAATAATCATCCATGCACGCAATAGTGTAAATAATGCAGCGGAAAGTAATCGCTCGGGTTTAACAGGCCCGATTTAAACAGTGTTAAAATGCAAGAAATGAAAGTGTTCATGAAAAGTTTTCCCCCAGTGCATGAGCATGCATCACTCGACATACTCTGTAAAAGAAAAATAACAATGGAATTATCAGTATAAAAATATACCGATTAAGTCAATTCCTAACAAAACAATTAAGGGGTTACATGTGTTTAATTAAAATTAGATTTTTCATGCATAAATGAAAATAATTTAAAATTAATAGATTACTCGCAGCGGAAGAGCATGATCATAATACAAGACTGGAGTACGTAATTTAAAGGCATAATTTAAAACCGTGATAAATAAATACAATTTAATTAAATACACACACCAGGGAGATCACTAACGAGGCAATCTCAAATCATAGGACCAGTAACGAGGCAGTCCAAATAAATGGGATACCACTAACGAGGCAGCCTCAATAATCGTAGGACCACTAACGAGGCAGTTCAAATAAAAATAGCGCGAGAGATCACTAACGAGGCAATCTCAGATAGTAGGGAGACCACTAACGTGGCAGTCTCAAAATAATAGTATGAAGATCGGCTCAGCCAAGTGAACGAGATTTTTTGAAAGTTTATGTTTCGTCGTATACAAGAGATTCGATATCGCAATTCATAGTTCGAGTTTTCTCAAGTTCGAAAAATCCAATTCGTCACAGATTACGCTCTTTTAAATTAAAAATTCATCTTTTAATCAAAAATTCTGAAATTTATACAGTAGCTCAAGGATACTTATACGAACAACTTTCATGTTTCGAGTTTTTGGAAATAAGGTTTCGAAGTGGGTCGAATTTCGAATTCGTTACAAGAAAAGTTTTCCACTAGGAAGACCAATTTCGACACAGTTTAGTCCAACACAGATAAAAAATTCAATTCAAGTCCAATTAGTCCGAAATTTTTAAAGGTTGTATATGACACCTTAATGAACAACTTTCTTGTTTTACTTTTTTGGAAATAATGAGATTCAAGTGTTCAAAAATCGCTCGCAATACACTGCCCACGCATGATTTTAAAAATCGGTTTGACACAGTTTCAGATTTCGTCCGTTTTAGCATATCAAATGAACTCCAAAATTTATGAAATTTTATATGCATGATCTAGACATAAATATGTACACATTTTGTTTACAAATGTAAGTTTGTTTCAGTCTAGAAATGGATGAAAAACATGCATCAAGTTGAATCATAAAAACTGTTAAGGTTTTGAGCGTTTGATTTTTACACAGAAACTTTACGTCATGTTTTGGGGTATCAAATCTTTATAAAAAAAAAATGGCTGAAATTTTGACAAAAGGTGGATTACGGTCTTATGAACAAAATCTATGTTGAAAAGTTTTTGGTTCAAATTCCCGAAGATAGGGTTTTAGTCGATTTGCTGAAATTGATCGAAAGGAGGGTTTTTGAAATCCGATTTTAGTTACGAGTCTAGATCTTTTATTTTAAATGACAAGGAACCACAAAAATTATAGAGTAAGGTCTTGACTTACTTATATAGAGATTAGGATCGTTAGGGAGTCTTTTCGAACGTCCTAGGGTCGCGACGAATGGCCAACTTCTCCGATATCCTTTTTGTTCGCCCCCGACCTAAAATTGTAACAAGAAGTAGAGTGTTAGATTTCGAGTTCTTGGAATCTATGGACGAATTGAAGACTATGATACAACTTACCAATGGTCCAAGAAGGCAGAGCTTTGTCCCAATCGTCCCGTCTTCGCCGGAATCCTTGCCGGAAAGTGAACTCAAAGGGATTTTGGCTTGGAGAGGAAGAATGAGGGAGTGAGGCTTGTGTTTTCTGAAAAGAATGGGGATGGGGCGTCCCAAATCCGACCTTAAGGCTTTCCTAAGGCTGTGATTGGCTTGCCACCGATAGAGGTCGGATTTTTTGCAAGAAAATCACCATGGAAGGAAAGTTTACACCTCCTGCACCTCTGGCGCGGTGGTGACGCACACATAGGGCTTTGTTCGCGCGAGGTACGCGTGAGCTGTCCTCGAACGCATCTCCTTCATCTGGTGCGGTGGCCGCGCGTGCGCGCGCGGAGGGCGCGCGGCGTCCGGTCCGGCCGGTTCGGGCGGTTCGTGTGGTCCGTCGGTTCTTTTCTTCTTTCCTCTGTCGGGTTTCTATCCTCTACGGTTTTTCTTCGACCTTTCGGGTCATTTCTGGATCAAAATTCCTATCTTAAATTTATCATGAACTCGGGTTAATGTTCGTAAAACTCCCGTGCAATAAATTATTTGATTAAACTATTTCCGACTTCACGGGTTCTCGGAATTTAAATTCTCTCGTTCTCGAATTTAATTTCCATTTCTCTTAGCAAACTTCCAGGGTATTACAGTCTACCCCCCCTTAAGAATCAACTTCGTCCTCGAAGTTGTGTTTCGGCTTTCTCGAGTTAATCGTTAGGATACTTTGGTTGTGTTATTATTTTGTGACTGAACTTTGAATTTAGATTTCCAAGCTGCCTACGTACCCTGTGAAGGGATCAAGTCATAACGTAGTTCAAAACAATTTGAATTTGTTTTTCTCGGGTGTTACATCCTCCCCCCATTAAGAATACAGTTATGTCCCCATAACTGTGGTCGGGTCATCTTGGAAGAGGGTCGGGTATCGTTGTTTCATATCGGCTTCAAATTCCCATGTCGCCGTTTCCGTCTCGTGGTTTGACCACAGAATCTTGACCATCTTTACAGCTTTATTCCTTGTTATTCTTTCCTTGTAGTCGAGTATTTGTACCGGGATTTCTTCGTAGGTTAGATCATCGTCCAATTCGATTACATCCGGTTGGAGTACATGTGCCGAGTCGGGCACATACTTCTTCAATTGGGAGACGTGAAACACATTGTGGACACGTGCTAACTGTGGCGGCAATGCTAGCCGATACGCTAGATTTCCCACTCTTTCTATGATCTCATATGGTCCTATGTATCGTGGACTCAGTTTCTCTCGCTTGCCAAAGCGCGTCACACCCTTCATTGGTGATACCTTCAGCATAACCTTATCACCAATTTGAAACTCCAAGTCTTGCCGTCTCTCGTCTGCATAACTCTTTTGCCGGTCTTGAGCGGCTCTCATCTTCCCTTGCATGACCTTGATTTGTTCAGCCATGTCCTCAACAAGTTGTGGTCCAACTACCACTGTCCTTTCGCTCTCTTCCCAGCTCAATGGACTTTGGCACTTGCGTTCATACAGTGCCTCGAAGGGTGCCATGCCGATGCTAGCATGGTAGCTGTTGTTGTAGAAAAACTTGATCAAAGGTAGATGATTTTCCCAACTTCCCTTAAACTCCAGTACACATGCCCTTAGCATCTCCTCCAGCGTTTGGATCGTTCTCTGTCTGTCCATCCGTAATGAGGTGGAATGCGGTACTCATCTTTATTTGTGTACCGAGAGCTTCTTGCAGGTTTGTCCAAAAATGAGAGACAAATCTGCTGTCTCTATCTGAGATGATGTCATGCGGTACTCCATGCCGACGTACCACATTGTCGACATACGCCCTTGCCAGTTGGTACATTGGCCAAGTGTCTGTAATACCCGAGAAATCGCCATCGAAAAATTTAAATCCAAAAATAAAGAATTGGATTTAAATTATTAAAACCGAAATAATTCCGAGAGAGCGGAATTTATTATTTATCGGAAGATAGCAACTCGAAACGAGTTTATTGAATTGTCCCAACGATCACGGATAATTCCCACATTATGATTTTTATTTTTTGAAGATAAGAAATCTTAATATTTAAAAAAAAAAAAATATTACTGTAGCATGTGGCTACTGTAGCACGTGGCTACTGTAGCAGTAGGCTACTGTAGCAGCCGCCCAATTGTCGGCTTAGGCCTCCAAATCCGGGATTCCTTGTCCCTTTAATGACCAAAACCCACCCCTAACACCCCATTTTCAGCCTCCACACCCTTTCTTCATCCCAAAACTCTCCCAAACTCTCCCAAAGCCAAAACACCCTTCCGACGAACTTCCGGCGACTTTCCGGCAACCAAATCCGACCAAGGAAGTGTGTAGATCAAGGATTGCAAGCTTTGGATTGTTGGTAAGATGTAAATCAAGTTTCCTTATTGTTTTAAGATCATAACCATCATCCTAACTTACGAATCTTCATATTTAAACACAAATCGGAGCCAAAGGAAGAATAAATCGGGTGGAAGAGATTCGTTCGTGACATCCCGTGGATTCCGGACGACCCCGTGACTTCCTAGACATTATCCCCACTGTAAGTTAACCTTACTATGGTTTTGGGTGACTTAAAATGCAACCAAACATAGAGATTTAGAAACTCTAAAATCTGTCAACACGAAAAACCCCCAGCGCAGCGTTTTCGTATGAATTTTTCGAACCCCTAAAGCTGCTCAAACGGAAAAACTCAAAACATGAAAAACGTTCCAAAGACATAGATCTAGCTTCTGTAAAATTTTCATAATTTTTTATTGTGTTTTGTTATCCGAAAACGGCCTCCAACAAACCTGCCCTAAAAGTCAAATTTGAAACTGTGACAGATTTGAAATTGGACCAAAACCCCTACTTCAAGAGTTCAAACCGAAAAACTCAAAACTAAGATTTTGATCCTAAGATCCTAAGCTATACTGTGTAAAAATTTCAGAAATTTTCATCGAGTTTTGATACCCCAAATCGAGTCGGACATATTCTGCGTTTTAAAGAAATTTCAAAAGATGACAGATTTCATAACCGATCTTGAGGAGCTTATTCCTATCATTTCTAATCCGAACTAATCTTCATGATCTAAATAAAAGTTGTATATAATCATGTCTAGTATGTGCATATGAAATTTCAGAATTTTTGGAGTCCATTTGATATGTTAAAAAGTCGAATCTTTTAACGTTGTCAAACCTGAATCCTGACAGCTTTTTGTTTCTGTAGAAAACTTGATTTTTGACATGCTTCCCATCATTTTTCCGAAAAACTTAAAACACGAAAGTTGTTCATTGGGATGTTTTTGAGCTACTGTGAAAATTTCAGATCAATCGCCTAAGAAGGGGATTTTTAAATTAAAAAGGCGTAAACTGTGACGCCAAGTGACTTTTAAATCAAAGAGATTTTGAAATTTCGAAACAAACGGTCGAGACGTTGAAATACGATATATCTATACTTTTGAAAAATCCCGTTACACCAAATAAAAACACATTTTCTTAAAAGAATTCTTTTGAAACATTGGGGATTTGTGACCAAGTTTGATATTATCAATATGGATCATACGGTTATTTATGAGCCCTCCTGGCGAATGGTTATTTATGAGGCTTGTGGACATAAGAGCCCAAGCGTACGACTAGCGGACATAAGAGCCCTAGTGAAATGTTATTTATGAGGCTTGTGGACATAAGAGCCCAAGCGTACGACTAGCGGACATAAGAGCCCTTGTGAAATATTGATTATGAGGATTGCGGTCATAAGATCCCTGGTGAATGGTGAACTATAAAAGAAACGAAAAATATTGAGAAATGGTTACGTAACGGGAAAATAAGAGATTTAATATTTTTAAGTAATTATTTATTTATGCCTTGCAAATCATTTTACTATGTACGTCGAATTATGATCACGTGAAAATACTTATTTTAAATCATGCCATTTGTTTACTAGTGGATGATTAACTTAAATTGCGTATTACCTACAAACATCTTTTTATTAAATTTTAATTAAAGGCTTTGAAACCCCTAAATCATGCTATGTGTTAACTTACTCAGCGCGTTTTTGCTGACCCAAACCATTTATCCCTTTTTTCTTACAGAGTATGAAGATTATGCATCGTCATATGCATACATGGGAATATTTGGGGAAATCTATATTTTAAATCCCTGCATTTAATTACGACTTGCATGAACGGGACTGTCTAACCCATGTTTTGGCCATGTCGGCCCTTATACTTTATTTCCGCTGCACAATTTATATTTCCGCTGCAACTTTGATGTATTATTTTTAAATTATATATGAATGGGCTGTTTGAATATTTTAAATTCTGAAAAACCATAGCCTTGCATCTCTTTAGTGAGCTCGGAGAAACCGTGTCTTGCTAGGGAGGTGTGGCGGTGGCATCCCGGCCTGGGTTACCAAAACCGGGGTGTTACAGGTTGGTATCAGAGCCCGGAATATTTTAAAACTACTATTTTAAAGAGCCCGGAATATTTTAAAACTACTATTTTAAAGAGCCCGGAATATTTTTAAACTATTATTTTTAAGTATTATTATTTTAAAGTTATTATCTCTAAACTAGTAATATATTTTAAAGAGCCCAATTATTATTTTGAAGTTAAAGCCCAATTAATTTATTTCTTTCGGCCCAATATAGTGGCCCAAACCTTTTATCCTTATTTTAATCTATCCATGGAATAAATTTATTTTTAAAACCCATGGATGAATAAATGCATGCATAAAATTTTTTTTATTGGGGGGATCACATATGCATATGCATACATAAATATTTACACTAACTCTTTTTATGTGAATTATCGGTGATAAGAAACACTCCTACCTTAGAACTCGACATGACCTTGACTTAGGAGCGCTTGCTAAAGACTAACTCTGCCTTAGTCCTAGATCTTGATCACATAGAAACTCATCTTCGCGTGCTTCTATAACAGAAAATGGCACCTAGAAGAAAACTGAGGAAGGATCATATGCGATGATACCCGAACCTGGTTGTGAATAATACATAGGCAGTTATGGGGACATAACTGTAATCTTAAGGGGGGGAGGATGTAATACCCCGTAAGAATGCATAAGCATTTATTTTTGAAACCCGAATAGTTTGTATCCCAAATAAACAAAAGGACCCTAACTCTTAGCGCGAGAAAAGCCGAAACACAACTTCGAGGACGAAGTTGATTCTTAAGGGGGGTAGATTGTAATACCCCAGATTTTTATCAACGTCCAAAGGAATAAAATTTATTCCGATCAATGTCGAAATATCTCCGAGAAGAAGAAAATAATTTATCACAATAAATTATTGCTCGGAAATAAAACGCCGATAAATTCAAATTCAAAATGGAATAAAAGAGGGAAAGGAAGCCCGAAGACATTCCATGAATTGAGTCAAGATAATTGGAATTAAATTCAAGAAGGAAAAGAATTTTAATTCCAAGAACCCGTGAAGTCGGAAGAAATTTAATGATACAATCGCAATCAATCAATCGATCAATAAGTCGCGCAACTTCGGGGACGAAGTTGATTCTTAAGGAGGGTAGATTGTAATACCCGAGAAATCGCCATCGAAAAATTTAAATCCAAAAATAAAGAATTGGATTTAAATTATTAAAACCGAAATAATTCCGAGAGAGCGGAATTTATTATTTATCGGAAGATAGCAACTCGAAACGAGTTTATTGAATTGTCCCAACGATCACGGATAATTCCCACATTATGATTTTTATTTTTTGAAGATAAGAAATCTTAATATTTAAAAAAAAAAAAAAAATACTGTAGCACGTGGCTACTGTAGCACGTGGCTACTGTAGCAGTAGGCTACTGTAGCAGCCGCCCAATTGTCGGCTTAGGCCTCCAAATCCGGGATTCCTTGTCCCTTTAATGACCAAAACCCACCCCTAACACCCCATTTTCAGCCTCCACACCCTTTCTTCATCCCAAAACTCTCCCAAACTCTCCCAAAGCCAAAACACCCTTCCGACGAACTTCCGGCGACTTTCCGGCGACTTTCCGGCAACCAAATCCGACCAAGGAAGTGTGTAGATCAAGGATTGCAAGCTTTGGATTGTTGGTAAGATGTAAATCAAGTTTCCTTATTGTTTTAAGATCATAACCATCATCCTAACTTACGAATCTTCATATTTAAACACAAATCGGAGCCAAAGGAAGAATAAATCGGGTGGAAGAGATTCGTTCGTGACATCCCGTGGATTCCGGACGACCCCGTGACTTCCTAGACATTATCCCCACTGTAAGTTAACCTTACTATGGTTTTGGGTGACTTAAAATGCAACCAAACATAGAGATTTAGAAACTCTAAAATCTGTCAACACGAAAAACCCCCGGCGCAGCGTTTTCGTATGAATTTTTCGAACCCCTAAAGCTGCTCAAACGGAAAAACTCAAAACATGAAAAACGTTCCAAAGACATAGATCTAGCTTCTGTAAAATTTTCATAATTTTTTACTGTGTTTTGATATCCGAAAACGGCCTCCAACAAACCTGCCCTAAAAGTCAAATTTGAAACTGTGACAGATTTGAAATTGGACCAAAACCCCTACTTCAAGAGTTCAAACCGAAAAACTCAAAACTAAGATTTTGATCCTAAGATCCTAAGCTATACTGTGTAAAAATTTCAGAAATTTTCATCGAGTTTTGATACCCCAAATCGAGTCGGACATATTCTGCGTTTTAAAGAAATTTCAAAAGATGACAGATTTCATAACCGATCTTGAGGAGCTTATTCCTATCATTTCTAATCCGAACTAATCTTCATGATCTAAATAAAAGTTGTATATAATCATGTCTAGTATGTGCATATGAAATTTCAGAATTTTTGGAGTCCATTTGATATGTTAAAAAGTCGAATCTTTTAACGTTGTCAAACCTGAATCCTGACAGCTTTTTGTTTCTGTAGAAAACTTGATTTTTGACATGCTTCCCATCATTTTTCCGAAAAACTTAAAACACGAAAGTTGTTCATTGGGATGTTTTTGAGCTACTGTGAAAATTTCAGATCAATCGCCTAAGAAGGGGATTTTTAAATTAAAAAGGCGTAAACTGTGACGCCAAGTGACTTTTAAATCAAAGAGATTTTGAAATTTCGAAACAAACGGTCGAGACGTTGAAATACGATATATCTATACTTTTGAAAAATCCCGTTACACCAAATAAAAACACATTTTCTTAAAAGAATTCTTTTGAAACATTGGGGATTTGTGACCAAGTTTGATATTATCAATATGGATCATACGGTTATTTATGAGCCCTCCTGGCGAATGGTTATTTATGAGGCTTGTGGACATAAGAGCCCAAGTGTACGACTAGCGGACATAAGAGCCCTAGTGAAATGTTATTTATGAGGCTTGTGGACATAAGAGCCCAAGCGTACGACTAGCGGACATAAGAGCCCTAGTGAAATATTGATTATGAGGATTGCGGTCATAAGATCCCTGGTGAATGGTGAACTATAAAAGAAACGAAAAATATTGAGAAATGGTTACGTAACGGGAAAATAAGAGATTTAATATTTTTAAGTAATTATTTATTTATGCCTTGCAAATCATTTTACTATGTACGTCGAATTATGATCACGTGAAAATACTTATTTTAAATCATGCCATTTGTTTACTAGTGGATGATTAACTTAAATTGCGTATTACCTACAAACATCTTTTTATTAAATTTTAATTAAAGGCTTTGAAACCCCTAAATCATGCTATGTGTTAACTTACTCAGCGCGTTTTTGCTGACCCAAACCATTTATCCCTTTTTTCTTACAGAGTATGAAGATTATGCATCGTCATATGCATACATGGGAATATTTGGGGAAATCTCTATTTTAAATCCCTGCATTTAATTACGACTTGCATGAACGGGACTGTCTAACCCGTGTTTTGGCCATGTCGGCCCTTATACTTTATTTCCGCTGCACAATTTATATTTCCGCTGCAACTTTGATGTATTATTTTTAAATTATATATGAATGGGCTGTTTGAATATTTTAAATTCTGAAAAACCATAGCCTTGCATCTCTTTAGTGAGCTCGGAGAAACCGTGTCTTGCTAGGGAGGTGTGGCGGTGGCATCCCGGCCTGGGTTACCAAAACCGGGGTGTTACAGTGTCTTTCATCGGGATAAATATGGCAGCTTTCGTCAACCTATCCACGATCACCCAGATTTTATTCATCCCTTTTGGTGACCGTGGTAATCCCGAAACGAAATCCATTGAAATGCTATCCCATTTCCACATCAGGATTTCCAAAGGTTGCACCAGTCCTAGGGGTTTTTGGCGTACTGCCTTGATCTTCTGGTAGGTGAGGCACCTCGCCACAAACTCGGCTACTTCTCTTTTCATGTTTGACCATCAATAGTTCTTCTATAGGTCCTTGTACAGCTTGTCGCCTCCGGGATGAACCGAGTAGGGGGTGTTATGGCCTTCCTCCATCACTTTTTGCTTCAGGTCAATGCAATTTCGGGGTATACACCACCTTCCCTTGAAGCGGATGCTTTCGTCCTCATGAATTTTAAAATCCATTGCCTTTCCTTCGGCAATGCTCTTCCTAATTTCTTCCAACTTCTCATCACCCGGTTGGGAGAGTCGTATTTCATCGAATATGGTAGGTCCCACTACCATCGCGTTGATGACTTCGTTTACTGTGCCAGAATGCACCAACTCTAGACTCAGTTTCGCCAAGTCTCTGTACAACTCGGCCGGTATCACAAGTGAATTTGCCACATGTTGAGTCTTTCGACTTAAGGCATCGGCGACTACGTTGGCTTTTCCTTCGTGATAAGAAATCTCCAGGTCATAATCCTTGATCAGTTCCAACCATCTTCTTTGCCTCAAATTCAGCTCTTTTTGCGTGAATATATACTTGAGGCTCTTATGGTCGGTGAACATCCGACACTTCCGCCCATAGAGATAATGTCTCCATATTTTTAAGGCGAACACGACTCGGCCAGTTCTAAGTCGTGTGTCGGGTAGTTCTCTTCGTGTGGTTTTAGTTGACACGACGCGTATGCTATAACCCTTTGATCCTGCATCAGCACGCATCCCAATCCCTCTTTCGAGGCGTCGCTGTACACCTCGAAGTCACCATCCTCCGATGGTAACGCTAATACCGGCGCTGTGGTAAGTCTTTTCTTCAAATCTTGGAATGCAGTCTCACACTCACTGGTCCAGTCGTATTTCGCCCCTTTCTTCAACAGCTGGGTCAACGGGCGTGCGATTTTCGAGAAATCCTTTACAAATCGCCTATAGTACCCCGCCAGTCCAAGAAAACTTCTTATCTCTGTTGGATTCTTCGGTGGCACCCACTCGGTCACTGCTGAGATCTTCCCCGGATCTACTGCCACTCCGTTGGCAGATACTATATGCCCAAGAAATTCTACTTCTTTTAACCAAAAGTCGCATTTGGACAACTTACCATACAACTGATTTACTCGTAGAATCCCTAACACTTTGTGCAAGTGCTCGGAATGTTCCTCTTCGCTTTTCGAGTAGATCAGGATGTCATCTATGAACACCACTACGCATTGATCTAATAGTTCTCGAAATACATTGTTCATAAGATTCATGAAAATAGCTGGGGCGTTAGTTAGCCCGAAAGATAACACCGTGAACTCGTAGTGTCCGTACCTGAACGCCATCTTTGGGATGTCCTTCTCGGCGATCCTCAATTAGTGATATCCAGAACGCAGGTCGATCTTTGAGAATACTGTAGCTCCCTTCAGTTGGTTGAACATATCTTTAATCTTGGGCAACGGGTACTTGTTCTTGACGGTGACTTGATGAAGCCCTCTATAATCAATGCATAGTCGTAAACCCCCGTCTTTCTTCTTAACAAATAAGACCGGTGCTCCCCATGGGGACGTGCCCGGCCTAATGTATCCCTTCTCCAACAACTCCTCGAGTTGTTCCTTTAGTTCCTTCATTTCCAGTGGTGCCATACGGTAAGGAGCTTTTGAGACAGGTTTCGTTCCCGGAATGAGAACTATGGTGAATTCAAGATCTCTCTCAGGTGGCATGCCGGGAACGTCTTCAGGAAACACATCCAGGTATTCTCTCACCACCGGAATGTTGTCTACCTTGACTCCTTCAGATTCAAGGTTATGAATGTTGCACGCATATAACGCGTAACCCTTACGCATTAAGCCACATAACTGGAGGGCGTTGACTATCTTGTTAGACTTCTTAGGGGGTTGGGAGTACAAGATGACTCTCTTCCCCCTACTCTTTGACAGCGTGATCTTTTGCTTTCGGCATTCGATCACGGCCTTATATCGGATTAACCAATCAATCCTTAGTATGACGTCAAAGTCTCTGACGTTAAACTCTACCAAGTTCGCGAAAAACTCTAAGTTTTTTATTACTACAGTTGTTCCGTTGTAACGCTTAGAGCATGCTATTACTTCTCCCAAAGGCAGTTGGATTCCTAAGCTAATCATCTCGCACTTAGGTAGATCTAGTTCAGATACAACTCTCGAAGATATAATTGAACAACTGGCTCCGGAATGAAATAAAACTCTAAGTGGAGTACTTAGGACATGAAAGGTACCTGCCATTACATCACCCTGTGCGGGTATATCAGCCTGGTTGATCACGTTCAACCTTCCCATTGGCCTCCCTTGATTGGCCGGCTGGTTTTGATTCGGATTTGGATTTTGATGCTGGTTTGGCGGGCGCTGGTTTTGATTTTGATTTGGTGGGCGTTGGTTCGGATTTTGAGAAGGCCGATATCCTTGATTGTTGCCGTTCCTGCCTCCTTGGTTGAACGGCTCATTGGGTCCAGTGACCAAATCCTCTCTTTTTGTGATGTTCTCGAGTCGGGTTCGACATTCCTCCCTCCGATAGCCAATACGGCCGCACCGGAAGCATTCGCCCACCTAAGGGCATCTCCTCATCAGATGTGTCCTGCCACACCTTGGACACGGTGGCACTCGTCCTCCTTGGTTGAAATTCCGACCATTGTTGTCTTGAATATTCCTGTTCGGGCCTCCCCAAAAGTTGTCCCCACTAGTAGTGTTGCCAGTCCTGTTGTCTCGGTTTCTTTTGTCCGGTCCTTGTGATCCTCGGCTGGATTCCCCAACAGTTTTCCTCTTTAGCTGTTGTACCCGTACGACTGCTACCGCACGGTCGTAGACAGCTTGCAGGTCCGGATAGCTAACTCCGGTGATCACCTCTCGAATTGACAAGTTCAGTCCCATTTCGAATTTATGTGCCTTCTCCCCATCCGTGGGTACCATCCGAGGCACGAACCTCACCAATTCCTTAAATCGAGCATAATATTCTTGAACAGATTTTTCCCCTTGCTTCATGGACAGGAACTCTTCGTACAGCGCTGCCTTAGCACTCATGGGGTTAGAAGCGCTCCCTGAGTAACTCCATGAACTCATCGGCCTCGCCTCCCAGATAGTACGAAGCCACGTGAACCTTCTCTCATTTCGGGCATCTTACCGCATTCAGTAATTTGTCAAAGGTCCTTAACCCCTCCTCGAGCTTAGCCGGGTCTTCCTCACCGACATAGTAGGGAGGTCGATAGGGATTCAGGGACGCCAAGTAATTGATCCTTGCTTCCGGCGGTGGTGCCGCTGCAGCTCCGCCCTGGTTGACGTAAGCATTGCCATGTGTCGGTGTCTACTAGGAATCGTTTAGGATTCGTATTTATTTATTATTTTTTATGGTTACCTTGTTCCTCTGTTTGGTTGAGTTTCAATAAGGTAGTTGAGAAAAATAACGAAATAAAATGTAAAGATTATGTATAAAATAAATGCTTGCGAATTTATTGCTTAATAGGGAACTTTATTCGATACAAGCTGTAGGAATCACAATGCTATGAATAGTTCGGAAAATAGGAATAGAACAATAGGAATAATGTATCAAATGATCCCTAAGTCTAGGGAGAGTAGGTGGCCGGATCCTCCATGGGGTTGTCCTCATCACTTGAATCCTCAACGGTGCCCGTGCCAAGGGGCCCATGGAACTCTGGGCTTGCTGGCCAATTGGGCCCAACAGTAGGAGCAGGATCAATGGCGGCTACCGGAAGAGGGGCGGCTGCAGGGGCAGCGGAAGGATCAGCAATGGGGCTAGCTACAGGAGGAGCCCCTGGGCTATAAGGGGCATGTGGGAACAGGTCATTTCTCAAGTTAATCAGCTCATTTTCCAAGTTCTCTACTTGGGTCTCTATGCCGTTAGTCTTGGTCCGGAGCTCAGCCTCGCGGGTCTAGAGTTCGTTGACTTGAACCTGGAGTTGGGTCATGGGTCAGGTCTTGATGTCCCGCTTCTCTCAGGTTAGTTAGGTGGCCTAGGTTAGCCTCCATTTGTTCTACCCGTAGTTTGAAATTGTTGACGTTTTGAGGGGATTCGAGGTATGCTTCAATCAATCTCATTAGAAGGTTGATCATGTTCACGTTTGGTGCGGCCATCTAATGTTAACAAGGTAGGTTAGAGTTAGATCATGGTGCAAGCGAGATTAGAATATGCAGGAATTTAAATTTACATGTAATATGCAAGTGCAAATTCCCTCCCCAAATAAAAAAATTTAATTTATCCATGTGTTTAAAATAAATTTACTACATGGATCATAATAAAAGTTGGGCCTCTATATTGGACCAAAAATTTCAATAATTCTTTGGCTAAAAATATTGGGCTAGGTAAGAAAAAATTTTGGGCTAAAAGTAACACTAGTGGTTTTAAAAGTGATACATTTAAAATAATGCTAGTTTGTAAAGTAATGGTTTCAAAATAATAATAATAATAATAATAGCTTTAAAATATATTCCGGGCTCTGATACCAACTTGTAACACCCGGATTTGATAACCCAGGCCGGGATGCCACCGCCACACCTCCCTAGCAAGACACGACATTTCGAGGTCGCCAAGGAGATGCAAGGCTTATGGGTACTTAAAAGATTTAAAGACATTTTAAATATTGAGTCCGGAATAATACTAATTAATCTTAAAATACGAGATAATAATCATCCATGCACGCACTAGAGTAAATAATACAGCGGAAAGTAATCGCGGCCAACATGGCCAAAACTCGGGTTTAACAGGCCCGATTTAAACAGTGTTAAAATGAAAGAAATGAAAGTGTTCATGAAAAGTTTTCCCCCAATGCATGAACTTGCATCACAAGACATACTCTGTAAAAGAAAAATAACAACGGGATTATCAGTATAAAAATATACCAAGTAAGTCAATTCCTAACAAAACAATTAAGGGGTTACATGTGTTTAATTAAAATTAGATTTTTCATGCATAAATGAAAATAATTTAAAATCAATATATTACTCGCAGCGGAAGAGCATGATCATTATACAAGACTGGAGTACGTAATTTAAAGGCATAATTTAAAAGCATAATTAAAAAGCGTGATAAATAAATAAAATTTAATTAAATACACACACGAGTCTTTTAATATTATCCCGCTAACTAAGAAGAGGACATGTAATACCCGGGAATTTTGCAACATAAAATAAATAAACAAATAAACAATAAATAAAAATAATAAATAAATAAATAAACATGATAAATAGGTAAAGAATCATAAGAGATGAAAAATGGAATTTAAATTAAAAAGGAATCAAAGTTCCGAGAACCCGGGAAGCCGAAGACAATTTAATCGAATAAATTGTTACATGGGAACCCGATACTAACGGACTCGATAATTCGAGTCCAAATGTAAATTCAGACCCAAGTTAGATTTAGATAGGATATTGGAACCCAAAACTAACCCGGAAATCGGAGCCCGAGAACATAGAGGGATAGAAGTCAGAAAGAGAGGAGAAAAGGCCCGACGGATCGCACGACCCGGCCCAGGCCGCAGCCTGGACCTAGGCCGCGCGGTCCCCGCATGCTCCCAAGGGGAGAGACCGTGCCATCCCCGCGAAATTAGCGGCAGTTGCGACGTTCCGCGATTCACTCGCCCAAATCCAGATTTTTCGACTTGGGTTGCTCACCTTGCGGCTCAAGACACCCTAGGGCCGACCTTGGACGTCCCCTAGGTCCCTTACATCTATAACTAACCATCCTAATCAGCCCCGAACACTTTTCAAAAACCCTACGAAAAAGTCTCTACACATCAAACCCTAATCCCAGAGTCGTCGGAGGCACGAAGGCAATAGAAGACTGAGTTTTGACGAAAATCCAGGGACCCTCATCGCCGGGGTAAGATCTTGTCCATTCTTTTCCATTCAAGATTCGAAAACGAATCCTAATTAAACCTCTTTTCTATTCTAAACCCCAATCCGGACGCGTTGAGGAAAAACGAAGGATCTCGGAGGGAGAAGGAAGGACGTGGAAGCCACGCCTACGAATCGACAAGCCAGATAATCCAAATTTATGTAAGTTAATACTTACTATGGTTTTGGGTGATTAAAACACAACCAAACGTAGAGATCTAATTAAATAAACCTAAAATCTGTCAACGAAGAAATCCTACGGCGCAGTTGCACGAATTTTTAGAACCCTTAAAACTGATAAAACGATAAAACTTACAACACGAAAAACGTTCTATCTGAAATCGACCCCAAACCGAACTGTTCTAAATTTAGATCTGGAAATCTTGACAGAACTTTAGTCCGAAATTGTAGACGTTTTTGACAATAGATCTAGGCCGATTCAGAACTTTAGTCGAACATGAAACTGGTAGATCTATGCCTTAAGTATGTCCCTGTGAAATTTTATCAAATTTGGAGTTAGTTTGCTATGGTAGATTTTGAAATTTAGAAACTGCTGCTGTGTAATTTCGGACAGAGTAATAACCTGATGAAAATCCACGTTTTTGACTTACGTCCTTAACTCGGATCGAAAAAGTTAAAACAAGAAACTTGTTCGTCTCTGTGTTTTCGAGTCACTGGTAAAATTTCAGAATTTCGGACTTAAAACAGATTTTTAAATAATTTTTGAAGTAAACAGCGTTTAAGGAAGTGGTATTTTGAGAACTTACTAAATTTGGGAAAATTGGCCTTTAAGGTTTAAACGATTGGGACTTTCCATTGGAATAAAACACATGAAACAAGAATCTTGAAAAGCACTTCGTGCCTTTACGAACGATGGTGACCCGCGCGAATACGAGCAAATAAAATACACATGAATAATGCTTGCCGAGAGGCAATTGAGATATAATGCTTGCCCGAAAGGCAATTGAGATATAATGCTTGCCCGAAGGGCAATTGAGATATAATGCTTGCCGAAAGGCAATTGAGATATAATGCTTGCCGAAAGGCAATTGATATATAAAGCTTGCCGAAAGGCAATTGATAAATAAAGCTTGCCGAATGGCAATAGAGATATAAACATGAGACATGGGACATGAAACTAGAAGACTCGAAAATTGTTCCTTTTAGATTATGCTTTTAAATTATGTCCTACAGTTATACTACTTTGCAAGCTATATTTATGGTCTTATGAAATCTCTGTCTTCTAAATTATGCTGTTAAATTGTTATTAGATGAATACATTAAATCATGTCTTGTATGCCTATGTTTTCTTTAAATATTAAATAATGGCTTTGAAACCCCACGATCATGTATGTGTTAACTTACTCAGCAAGTTGTGCTGACCCAAAATCATTTCTTTCTTTTTCCTACAGATTATGTGGATTATACTTGAGCACGTGCATGCATGGGATTTTTGGGAACACTTTATTTCTAAACTATGCATTAGACTGTAGTATGAACGGGCCTGTTTAACCCGTGTTTTGGCCATGTTGGCCCTATTTACATTTTCCGCTGCAATACTTATACTCAAATACTTCCTGCGTCTCACTCCTGTTGTTACAAATCATTTTTTGACACTATTCACTGTTTAACTTTGATTCAAAATTTTATCATAGTTATGTAAGAAAAAACATGGTCAAGTGAGATCTTGTTAGATTCGTCTAATCTTGTAGTTTTAGACAATCAACTTTTTATAACTTTTCGTTGTACAAAATTTAAGTTATTAACCATTAAAAATGTGCATCGGCATGCGTGTCGAAAGGGTGTGTAAGAATTACACTGAGACGGAGGAAGTATTATTTTTCCGCTGCATTATAATATTATTTTTGAATTTATATTGTATGGGCTGTTTTTAATTGTTTTAAATATTTTAAATACTGCAATACCTAGCCTTGCATCTCTTTAGTAAGCTCGGAGAAACCGTGTCTTGCTAGAGAGGTGTGGCGGTGACATCCCGACCTGGGTTGCCAAAAACCGGGGTGTTACAGAGTGGTATCAGAGCCCGAATATCTTTAAATTATTATTATTTTTTAACCCTTATTATTTTTAAACTATTATTTTTAAATCATTATTACTATTACTTTAAAGCTATTATTTTTAGAATCCCAAATTATTATTTTTAAAATTTCCTAGCCAAATTATTTTTAGCCCAAGTATTTTTAAGCCCAAATGTTAATTATTTTTGACCCAATATAGAGGTCCAAGAATTTTAACTATTATTTTAAATTTCTAAAGCATTAAATCCTTGGGATAATTTTTTATTTTTAAAACCCATGGAAATTAGAACAATATATATAGTGCATGAATTATTTTGGGGGGGAAAATCATCATCTGCATGTGCATACCACATTTTTTTTTCTATACCTTAGAGAACCTAGAAGCGATATGTTCTAACTTAGACCTTTTGCTTGCACTAGATGACTTAGACGCTTGACATCAAATTAGGAACGCCAACTAGATACTGATCTTGCCATAGTTCTAGATCGCGTTCAGCTAAGCGCACACCTAAACATAACGAATCTCGGCCTTAGCCATTCCTAACCTTGTACGAATTAGAAAATTTCCTTATGTGGAACAATAAAAATCAAGTTTTTATTAAAATACTCTTTATGCCAAAAATCTTGTTTGGTTTCCCAAACAACAAATCCAAAAATTCGAAATTCGAAATTAGAAACTCACGATGCTCTAACGTGGCCTTATGGGCGCGCGTTTAACACTTGATCTCATATACGATTTAGCAAATTTCTTGTTCAAGCGATCTATCTAAACTCTGATAAACTAATCTATATACGTTATAACAGAAAATGGCACCTAGGAGAAACCCAAGGAAGGTAAGTCCAAACGGCACTGACGCTAACCTCCCCAACGTGGCCAATACCAATGAGACCCCTCAAAACCTAGGAGAACGAGTACCTCCTGCACCCAACAACATGGAAGAACGTCTAAGGACTGTGGAGGAAGTCTTTGTAGCATTAGGAAATACCGAGGTGCATAGGGCACAAACAATACCTCCGCCAGTAGCCCGAGTCAACTACTTGGCATTAGTGAACCCCTATAACCCACACGATTATGACGGCCTAGAGGATCCGGACAAGTTGGAAGATTGGATCCGTACCTTTGATAAGCTCTTGAATGCTATCAAATGCCCTGATGAGGAGAAGATACACGTAGCGACCTACTACTTAGGAGGTGAAGCCGATGAGTGGTGGCAAAATCTTCAAACGAATGCAGAGGAAGACGAAGAAGCCTACACCTGGGAGGAACTTAAGGAATCCTTGCGGGAAAGATTCTACCCACTAAGCACCAAGACGGCGAAATACGAGGAGTTCATCAACATCAGACAAGGTGCGCAAACAGTGCAAGAGTACTACACCAAATTCAAGGAGCTAGTACGATTTGCTATGAGGCTAGTGCCAACCGACTCTGACAAGGCTCAGAAATTCGAGATGGGTCTGAACCTTAGTATCCGGGGGATACTTGCAGTAGGACAATTCACGAATCTGCAGACAGTTTATGATCGTGCGGTAGCAGTTGCACGAGTTCAAGGACTGAAACGGAAACCGGTAGATGAGGCTAACCAAGGACCACAAGGAGAATACAAGGTGGATAAGGACCATTTCTATGGAAACTCGAACGGACAACATCAAAATGAAAATGGGGAGAAAAAGGGGATAGTCTTCAACCATGGTGACTATGCGCCACCATGTCCAAAATGTGGTAAACCGCATTATGCGAGAGGATGCCCTCAGCCTGGAGCATGCCTTCAATGTGGTCGACATGGTCATCGGCTACGTAATTGCCGGATGCGGAAAGAGAACATCGACAAGAGAGAGGATGTGACCACTCGACCTAAGCAACCACGAAACCCAGACGGTCAAAATGGCAACAACCAAAGGCACCGATACCCTAAGAATAAAGACCAAAACCCGAAACCTCTTGAGAATACTGAATAGGCAGTTATGGGGACATAACTGGAGTCCTAAGGGGGAGAGGATGTGATACCCCATAATAATTTCTCTTTGGAGTTCGACTCGATAAGATGTATCCTAAATCATAAATAAACAATTTCAAATTGTTTTGAACTACGTTATGTCTTGATCCCTTCACAGGGTACGTAGGCAGCTTAGAAATTTTAATTCTAAGTTCAGTCACAAAATAATAAAATAAAAAAAAAGGGATTAGTTCTTAGCACGAGAAAAGTCGAAACACAACTTCGAAGACGAAGTTGATTCTTAAGGAGGGTAGATTGTAATACCCGGGAATTTTGCAACATAAAATAAATAAATAAACAAATAAATAAACAATAAATAAAAATAATAAATAAATAAATAAACATGATAAATAGGTAAAGAAACATAAGAGATGAGAAATGGAATTTAAATTAAAAAGGAATCAAAGTTCCGAGAACCAGGGAAGCCGAAGACAATTTAATCGAATAAATTGTTACATGGGAACGCGATACTAACGGACTCGATAATTCGAGTCCAAATGTAAATTCAGACCCGAGTAAGATTTAGATAGGGAATTGGAACCCAAAACTGACCCGGAAATCGGAGCCCGACAACATAGAGGGATAGAAGTCCGAAAGAGAGGAGAAAACGCCCGACGGATCGCACGACCCGGCCCAGACCGCAGCCAGGACCAAGGCCGCGCGGTCCCCGCACGCTCCCAAGGGGAGAGACCATGCCATCCCCGTGCCATTAGCGGCAGTTGCGATATTCCGCGATTCACTTGCCCGAATCCGGATTTTTCGACTTCGGTTGCTCAACTTGCGGCTCAAGACACCCTAGGGCCGACCTTGGACATCCCCTAGGTCCCTTACATCTATAAATAACCATCCTAATCAGCCCCGATCACTTTTCAAAAACCCTACGAAAAATTCTCTACACATCAAACCCTAATCCCGGAGTCGTCGGAGGCACGAAGGCAATAGAAGACTGAGTTTGGACGAAAATCCAGGGACTCTCATCGCCGGGGTAAGATCTTGTCCATTCTTTTCCATTCAAGATTCGAAAACGAATCCTAATTAAACATCTTTTCTATTCTAAACCCCAATCCGGACACGTTGAGGAAAAACGAAGGATCTCGGAGGGAGAACGAAGGACATGGAAGCCACGCCTACGAATCGACGAGCCGGATAATCCAAATTTATGTAAGTTAATACTTACTATGGTTTTGGGTGATTAAAACACAACCAAACGTAGAGATCTAATTAAATAACCCTAAAATCTGTCAAGAAGAAATCCTACGGCGCAGCGTTTTTGCACGAATTTTTAGAACCCTTAAAACTGATCAAACGGGAAAACTTAAAACACAAAAAAAATGTTCCTAAGACATAGATCTACCTTCTGTAAAAATTTCATAATTTTTCATTGAGTTTTGATATCTGAAATCGACCCCAAACCGAACTGTTCTAAATTTAGATCTGAAAATCTTGACAGAACTTTAGTCCGAACTTGTAGACATTTTTGACAATAGATCTAGGCCGATTCAGAACTTTAGTCGAACATGAAACTTTTAGATCTTTGCCTTAAGTATCTCCCTGTGAAATTTCATCAAATTTGGAGTTAGTTTGCTATGGTAGATTTTGAAATTTGGAAACTGCTGCTGTGTAATTTCGGACAGAGTAATAACCTGATGAAAATCCACATTTTAGACTTACTTCCTTAACTCGGATCAAAAAAGTTAAAACACGAAACTTGTTTGACTCTGTGTTTTCGAGTCACTGGTAAAATTTCAGAATTTTCGGACTTAAGACAGATTTTTAAATAATTTTTGAAGTAAACAGCGTTTAAGGAAGTGGTATTTTGAGAACTTACTAAATTTGGGAAAATTGGCCTTTAAGGTTTAAACGATTGGGACTTTCCTTTGGAATAAAACACATGAAACAAGAATCTTGAAAAACACTTCGTGCCTTTACGGACGATGGTGACCCGCGCGAATACCAGGAAATAAAATACACATGAATAATGCTTGCCGAAAGGCAATTGAGATATAATGCTTGCCCGAAAGACAATTGAGATATAATGCTTGCCCGAAGGGCAATTGAGATATAATGCTTGCCGAAGATATAATGCTTGCCGAAAGGCAATTGATATATAAAGCTTGCCGAAAGGGAATTGATAAATAAAGCTTGCCGAATGGCAATAGAGATATAAACATGAGACATGAGACATGAAACTACAAGACTCGAAAATTGTTCCTTTTAGATTATGCTTTTAAATTATGTCCTACAGTTATACTACTTTGCAAGCTATATTTATGGTCTTATGAAATTCCTGTCTTCTAAATTATGCGGTTAAATTGTTATTAGATGAATACATTAAATCATGTTTTGTATGCCTATGTTTTCTTTAAATATTAAATAATGGCTTTTTGAAACCCCACGATCATGTTGTTAACTTACTTAGCAAGTTGTGCTGACCCAAAACCATTTCTTTCTTTTTTCCTACAGAGTATGTGGATTATACTTGAGTACGTGCATGCATGGGATTTTTGGGAACACTTTATTTCTAAACTTTGCATTAGACTATAGTATGAACGGGCCTGTTTAACCCATGTTTTGGCCATGTTGGCCCTATTTACATTTTCCGCTGCAATACTTATACCCAAATATTATTTTTCCGCTGCATTATAATATTATTTTTGAATTTATATTGTATGGGCTGTGTTTAATTGTTTTAAATATTTTAAATACTGCAATACCTAGCCTTACATCTCTTTAATAAGCTCGGAGAAACCGTGTCTTGCTAGAGAGGTGTGGCGGTGACATCCCGACCTGGGTTACCAAAAATCGGGGTGTTACAGGACACCACACCAGGGAGATCACTAACGAGGCAATCTCAAATCATAGGACCACTAACGAGGCAGTCCAAATAAATGGGAGACCACTAACTAGGCAGTCTCAATAATCGTAGGACCACTAACGAGGCGGTCCAAATAAACATAGCGCGCGAGATCACTAACGAGGCAATCTCAGATAGTAGGGAGACCACTAACGAGGCAGTCTCAAAATAATAGTATGAAGATCGGCTCAGCCTAGTGAATAGGATTTTTCGAAAGTTTATGTTTCGTCGTATGCAAGAGATTCGATATCGCAATTCATAGTTCGAGTTTTCTCAAGTTCGAAAAATCCAATTCGTCACAGATTACGCTCTTTTAAATTAAAAATTCATCTTTTAATCAAAAATTCTGAAATTTACACAGTAGCTCAAGGACACCTATACGAACAACTTTCATGTTTCAAGTTTTTGGAAATAAGGTTTCGAAGTGGGTCGAATTTCGAATTCGTTACAAGAAAAGTTTTCCACTAAAAGTTCAATTTCGACACAGTTTAGTCCAACACATATAAAAAATTCAATTCAAGTCCAATTAGTCCAAAATTGTTACAAGTTGTAGATGACACCTTAATGAACAACTTTTATGTTTTAAGTTTTTGGAAAGAATGATATTCAAGTGTTCAAAAATCGCGAACAATACACTGCCCACGTATGATTTTAAAATCGGTTTGACACAGTTTCAGATTTTGTCCATTTTAGCATATCAAATGAACTCCAAAATTTATGAAATTTTATATCATGATCTAGACATAAATATCTACAACTTTTGTTTACAAATGTAAATTTGGTTCTGTCTAGAAATGGATGAAAAACATGCATCAAATTGAATCATAAAAACTGTTAAGGTTTCGAGCGTTCGATTTTTACATAGAAACTTTACGTCACGTTTTGGGTATCAAATCTTTATGGAAATGGCTGAAATTTTGACACAAGTTGGATTAAGGTCATATGAACAAAATCTATGTTGAAAAGTTTTCGGTATGAATTCCCAAAGATAGGGTTTTAGTCGATTTACTGAAATTGATCGAAAGGAGGGTTTTTTAAATCCGATTTTAGTTATGAGTCTAGATCTTTTATTTTAAACGACAAGGAACCACAAAAATTGTAGAGTAAGGTCTTGACTTACTTATATAGAGATTAGGATCGTTAGGGAGTCTTTTCGAACGTCCTAGGGTCGCGACAAACGGCCAACTTCTCCGATATCCTTTTTGTTCGCCCCCGACGTGAAATTGTAACAAGAAGTAGAGTGTTAGAATTCGAGTTCTTGGAATCTATGGACGAATTGAAGACTATGATACAACTTACCAAGGTCCTAGAAGGCAGAGGCTTCGTCCCGACCGTCCCGTCTTCGCCTGAATCCTTGCCGGAAAGTGAACTCGAAGGGATTATGGCTTGGAGAAGTAGAATGAGGGAGTTAGGCTTGTGTTTTCTGAAAAGAATGGGGATGGGGCGTCCCAAATCCGACCTTAAGCCTTTCCTAAGGCTGTGATTGGCTTGCCACCGATAGAGGTCGGCTTTTTTGCAAGAAAATCTCCATGGAAGGAAAGTTTACACCTCCTGCACCTCTGGCGCGGTGGTGTCGTGCACATAGGGCTTTGTCCGCGCGAGGTACGCACGAGCTGTCCTCGGATGCATCTCCTTCATCTCGCGCAGTGGCCGCGCGTGCACGCGCGGAGTGCGCGCGGCGTCCGGTCCGGCCGGTTCGGGCGGTTCGTGTGGTCCGTCGGTTCTGGGTTTCTATCCTCTACGTTTTTGCTTCGACCTTTCGGGTCATTTCTGGATCGAAATTCCTATCTTAAATTTATCATGAACTCGGGTTAATGTTCGTAACACTCCCGTGCAATAATTTATTTGATTAAACTATTTCCGACTTCACGGGTTCTCGGAATTTAAATTCTCTCGTTCTCGAATTTAATTTCCATTTCTCTTAGCAAATTTCCCGGGTATTACAGTCTACCCCCCCTTAAGAATCAACTTCGTCCTCAAAGTTGTGTTTCGGCTTTCTCGAGTTAATCGTTAGGATACTTTTGGTTGTGTTATTATTTTGTGACTGAACTTAGAATTTAGATTTTCAAGCTGCCTATGTACCCTGTGAAGGGATCAAGTCATAACGTAGTTCAAAACAATTTGAATTTATTTTTCTCGGGTGTTACATCCTCACCCCCTTAAGAATACAATTATGTCCCCATAACTGTGGTCGGGTCATCTTGGGAGAGGCAGAAGCATACGACTCTCGGGCTGTGCCCGGAACTCGCCCTCGTCAGGTAGACCCAGATACATGTTGATCTCCCGGGCACTGAAATCTAGGTGTCTACCGCGAACCAAGACACGGGACATGTCAGCGTGCTCCCCCAACCCGCCAATGTTGGCAATGACCTCCATAGCTAGGTACCCTGAAGTTGGGCCCTCAGGATGGCGCGCGAGCCCTGTCCACTGGAGGTGATCTAATACTGGCTGGACCCTGCCGTCATTCACATGACTGGGGTGAAGACCTCTCTCAGGAACATAGGCCCGGTTCCTACGCAGCTCGTCAAAGTAAAAGTCCTGAGCCGCCATGGATATGAAGCGGCGTCTATCGTGCCGGCGAGGACGCTCCTCATCAGGAAGACCCCGAAGTCTCGGGCCCCGCTGCTGCTCCTCCTCCTCCGACTCGCTGTCATCCACATCCGGTATCACCAGAACAGCAGTACTAGAGCTAGCCTGGCCACGCCGCGTGGCTCGTCTCTTGGCCCCCGGAGGACACATGAGAGACGCCAAAACAACCCACAAAAAGAGCAACATCCTGCAAAATATCCAATACCAATTATAAGACTAATTTCCACACAATAATTAACAAGTGGAAATACACGGAGACATCGATATAGACTTTCAACGTGAGTAATACATAAGGACATCAAATCCAATCGTTCCTCAATACAAACCGGAAGATAACCAAAACAAAGAATATAGCCATGCAAATTCCAAAATCCTTTGTGGCATTTCGTCGAACACGTTATGTGCGCAATAAACCAAATTCTAAGTTACTAACAAACACATGGAAGATTGCCCACGAATTGAAACGATTGCTCAAACAACAACTCATCATTACCATATGGCACCAAACAACAAAAATGAACTAATGATCATGCCACAATACCAACCAAAAATCGAAAATTTCATATTCTTCCTAAATATTCAAATCTAACAAGAAATTGCCAAAAAACATAAACACATTGTGGCATAAACACAAGCAAGGCAACAAAGGTAACATTGATTATCACATATGCTTATTAATTTGCACAAACCAAACCTAAAACTAACCAATCCCCAAATTTTTCAACTAAACCCTAATCCCTAAATTTATCCAAAAACCAAGAAAACAAAAGCATGAAGACTGAAATTGGTAAGTGATTTTAGTAGATACATACCTTACTTGGCGAAATCGGAGCAGAAACCGGGATGATTTGGGTAGAGGAGATCGAATTTTGAGAGAAAATGAGGTTTTGTTCGCAAGAGAGGGGAGGAATGAAGTGAGCTCACGCACCCCGCGAGCCCTTTTACCCAACCTGTTGCGGCCGCGCGGTCCCGGCGCGGAATCAGGACGCACCGCGCGGCCACCGCGCGGAGGTTGGGAGACGTTTTTTTTTTTTTTTTTATTTCGTTTCCTTTATTTTGCTTTACCCTACACTACTTAGTGACCCGGGCTTAGACGGCAAGACTTGGAGTTTCAAATCGGCGATAAGGTTATGCTGAAGGCATCGCCAATGAAGGGTGTGACGCGCTTTGGCAAGCGAGGGAAATTGAACCCACGATACATAGGACCATATGAGATCACTAGAAAGAGTGGGAAATCTAGCGTATCGGCTAGCATTGCCGCCACAGTTAGCACGTGTCCACAATGTGTTTCACGTCTCCCAATTGAAGAAATATGTGCCCGACCCGGCACATGTACTCCAACCGGATGTAATCGAATTGGACGATGATCTAACCTACGAAGAAATCCCGGTACAAATACTCGACTACAAGGAAAGAATAACAAGGAATAAAGCTGTAAAGATGGTCAGGATTCTGTGGTCAAACCACGAGATGGAAACGGCGACATGGGAATTGGAAGCCGATATGAAACAACGATACCCGACCCTCTTCCAAGATGACCCGACCACTGTTATGGGGATATAACTGTATTCTTAAGAGGGGGAGGATGTAACACCCAAGAAAAAAAAATTCGAATTATTTTGAACTACGTTATGACTTGATCCCTTCACAGGGTATGTAGGCAGCTTGGAAATCTAAATTCTATGTTCAGTCACAAAATAATAACACAACCAAAAGTATCCTAACGATTAACTCGAGGAAGCCGAAATACAACTTCGAGGACGAAGTTGATTCTTAAGGGGGGTAGACTATAACACCCGGGAAATTTGCTAAGAGAAATGGAAATTAAATTCTAGAACGAGAGAATTTAAATTCCGAGAACCCGTGAAGTCGGAAATAATTAAATCAAATAAATTATTGCACGGGAGTGTTACGAACATTAACCCGAGTTCATGATAAATTTAAGATAGGAATTTCGATCCAGAAATGACCCGAAAGGTCGAAGCAAAAATGTAGAGGATAGAAACTCGACAGAGAAAAGAAGAAAAGAACCGATGGACCACACGAACCGCCGAACCGGCCGGACCGGACGCCGCCCGCCCTCCGCGCGCGCACTCGCGGCCACCACGCGAGATGAAGGAGATGCGTCCGAGGACAGCTCGCGCGGACAAAGCCCTATGTGCGCGTCACCACCGCGCCGGAGGTGCAGGAGGTGTAAACTTTCCTTCCATGGTGATTTTCTTGCCAAAAATCCGACCTCTATCGGTGGCAAGCCAATCACAGCCTTTGGAAAGCCTTAAGGTCGGATTTGGGGCGCCCCATCCCCATTCTTTTCAGAAAAACACAAGCCTCACTCCCTCATTCTTCCTTTCCAAGCCAAAATCCCTTCGAGTTCACTTTTCGGCAAATGTTCCGGCGAAGACGGGACGATCGGGACGAAGACTCTGCCTTCTAGGACCTTGGTAAGTTGTATCATATTCTTCAATTCGTCCATAGATTCCAATTACTCGAAATCTAACACTCTACTTCTTGTTACAATTTCACGTCGGGGGCGAACAAAAAGAATATCGGAGAAGTTGGCGATTCGTCGCGACCCTAGGACGTTCGAAAAGACTCCATAACGATCCTCATCTCAATATAAGTAAGTCAAGACCTTACTCTACAATTTTTGTGGTTCCTTGTCGTTTAAAATAAAAGATCTAGACTCGTAACTAAAATCGGATTTCAAAAACCCTCCTTTCGATCAATTTCAATAAATCGACTAAAACCCTATCTTCGGGAATTCGAACCAAAAACGTTTCAAAATAGATTTTGTTTATAAGACCGTAATCCACCTTGTGTCAAAATTTCAGCCATTTCCATAAAGATTTGTTACCCCAAAACGTGACGTAAAGTTTCTGTGTAAGAATCGAACGCTCGAAACCTTAAAAGTTTTTATGATTCAACTTGATGCATGTTTTTCATCTATTTCTAGACCGAAACAAACTTACATTTGTAAACAAAAATTGTAGATATTTATGTTTAGATCATGAATATAAAATTTCATAAATTTTGAAGTTCATTTTATATGCTAAAACGGTCGAAATCTGAAACTGTGTCATACCGATTTTTAAAATCATGCGTGGGCAGTGTATTGTGAGGGATTTTTGAACACTTTAATCTCATTATTCCAACTTAAAACACGAAAGTTGTTCATTAAGGTGTCATCTAGAACCTGTAAAAATTTCGGACTAATTGGACTTGAATTGAATTTTTTATCTGTGTTGGACTAAACTGTGTCGAAATTGGTCTTTCTAGTGGAAAAGTTTTCTTTTAGCGAATTCGAAATTCGACCCACTTCGAAACCTTATTTCCAAAAACTCGAAAGATGAAAGTTGTTCGTATAGGTGTCTTGAGCTACTGTGTAAATTCAGAATTTTTGATTAAAAGATGAATTTTTAATTCAAAAGAGCGTAATCTGTGACGAATAGGATTTTTCGAACTTGAGAAAACTCGAACTATGAATTGCGATATCGAATCTCTTGTATACGACAAAACATAAACTTTCAAAAAATCCCGTTCACTAGGCTGAGCCGATCTTCATACTATTATTTTTAGACTGCCTTAGTGGTCTCCCTACTATCTGAGATTGCCTCGTCAGTGATCTCGCGCGCTATGTTTATTTGGACTGCCTCGTTAGTGGTCCTACGATTATTGAGACTGCCTCGTTAGTGGTCTCCCATTTATTTGGATTGCCTCGTTAGTGGTCCTATGATTTGAGATTGCCTCGTTAGTGATCTCCCTAGTGTGGTGTCCTCTTCTTAGTTAGCGGGATAATATTAAAAGACTCTTGTGTGTATTTAATTAAATTGTATTTATTTATCACGCTTTCAAATTACGCTTTTAAATTATGCCTTTAAATTACGTACTCTAGTCTTGTATAATGATCATGCTCTTCCGCTGCGAGTAATCTATTTCATTTTAAATTATTTTCATTTATGCATGAAAAATCTAATTTTAATTAAACACATGTAACCCCTTAATTGTTTTGTTAGGAATTGACTTACTCGGTATATTTTTATACTGATAATCCCGCTGTTATTTTTCTTACAGAGTATGTCGAGTGATGCATGCTCATGCATTGGGGGAAAACTTTTCATGAACACTTTCATTTCTTGCATTTTAACACTGTTTAAATCGGGCCTGTTAAACCCTAGTTTTGGCCATGTTGGCCGCGATTACTTTCCGCTGCATTGTTTACTCTATTGCGTGCATGGATGATTATTAAATCGTGTGTTTCAATCGACTTGAAATTCGTACATCGGTTCAAAAACACTCCAACGAATAACTTTCATGTTTTGAGTTTTTCTATAATAGGTGAGGAACAAGTGAAATTTTGTAATCTCTTCAAAACGTAAAATCTGTCAAATTTTCTAAAACATCACACTTATTTTCAAACAGGTTTTTGACATAGAAAACAACCTCCAAAATTTATGAAACTTTATAGGCACTTACACGACACCAAAATAAGAAATTTTTATTAGAGGCATTTTATGCAAAATTATTACGGATTAAATCAGATTAATTCACCAAGTTCGAATTCAAAACCTGTCAACTTTTTCCTTCAAAACACAGTCTGTTCAAAATGGTTTTTGACTTTCCAAACTTAAATGAAAATGCACGAAGATTTAGAGGCATAATCTTGAGACACTTATCTACAACTTTTATTTTTACACCAAAGATTATTTTTGAGCGAACGTGATAGAAAAATTCACATCAAGTTCGACTAGGCATGCTGTCAAGTTTTTCGAAAAATTCACGCAACTCAGAAAATGTCCGACGCATTTTGGGGTATCAAAACTTGATGAAAATGCGTGACATTTTGACACATCCTAGATTAAGATGTTGGGAACAAATCTCTAGTTCGGAGTTTTTCATCTCGGATTCTCGAAATAGAATTTTTTGTTCGATCTTAGAAAACGCACAAAAGTGAATCTTTTAAGTGCGATTTTATTGTTTTGATTAAAACTAATGTTACGAACGATCCTAAGCCACCGATATTGATATGTAAGGCATTATCTTACAGTGAGTGTGATTTAGGATGTCACAGGGTCGTCCGACGCCTTCGGATTGCCACGAACAGATCTCCTCAACACGATTTCTTCCTCCTTTGGCCACGAACCGAAATCGCAAGGAATAATCCGTGGTTAGATCGAATTTTTTGTAACGACCCGAACATTTTGTATCCCAAATAAACAAATTCGAATTATTTTGAACTACGTAATGACTTGATCCCTTCACAAGGTACGTAGGCAACTTGGAAATTTCAATTCTGGGTTCAGTCAAATAATCACAAACAAACAAATGACGAATAATCAAACAACCATATCAAATAATCAACCAATCAAACAACAAACAATAACATATCATCAAACAACCAACAATCGAGCAATAAGTCGCGCAACTTCGAGGACAAAGTTGATTCTTAAGGGGGGTAGACTGTAATACCCGAGACTTTTAATAATAGGAAATGGAATTAAATTTGAAAAGCAAGGGAATTTTAATTCCAAGAATCGTGAAGTCGAAAATGATTTAAAAAAATAAATCATTGCACGGGAATCGAAAGATGACGAATTCGACGCCGACGAATTTAAATTCAATATATTCAAGAATTCGAATACGAAATTAATTAGAAACGAAAAAAATCTAGGATAAGAATTGTAATCCGAGAATGACCCGGAAAACCGAACCCGAGAACGTAGGAGGATAGAAACCCGAACGAGAGGAGGAAAGGCCCGACGGATCGCACAGCCCGGCCCGGCCGTAGCCGAGCCAGAGGCCGCACGGTGGCCGCGCGGTCTGGATGAATCCCGCGCCAAGACCGCGCCGCATCACAGTGTGCGATCAACTTTCGGTTTTCGATGATTTCTTACCTTATTTTCGACCCCGGACTTTGGTAACTCAATCCCGGGCGAGGGAAAGAGTATATGGACAAATTATGGAGTCTTGGGACTCATAATTTCGTCCAAATCCAAACCCTAGCAGCCTCTCTTCTCTCCATTCTCTCCAAACTTACTTCCAAAACCCAAAATCACCAAGTTCTTGCTTTCCGATCACTTTCCAGCGACGAAAATCGACCAAGGAGGCGTGGAGAACAAGGATTCTAGTATTCCAGATTGTTGGTAAGTCGTTCATAGGTTTTCTTTTATCTTTTCGAACCCGAAAATTCGATCTAACTCTAGATTTCTTCTTTCGATTTGAATTCATGGCCAAAGTTGGAGGATTCGTGTTGAGGAGATCCGTTCGTGACAAATCTTAGAGCCCGTACGACCCCGAGACAGTTTAGGACTCTTCTCAAGTAAGATAAAGCCTTACATATCAATATTGGTGGCTTAGAACCATTCGAAACATTTGTTTTTAAATCAAACACTAAAATCAGACATAAAAGATTCAATCTTTACGCATTTTCTGAGATTGGCCAAAAAACCCTATTTCGAGAATTCGAAACGAAAAACTTCGAACTAGAGATTTGTTCCTTACATCTTAATCTAGATTGTGTCAAAATTTCATGCATTTTCATTAAGATTTGATACCCCAAATCGCGTCGAACATTTTCTGTAATGCATGAACTTTTGGAAAATCAAGACAGATTGCATGGTCGAACTTGATGTGCATTTTTCTATCACTTGTGGTCAAAAATAATCTTTGGTATAAACATAAAAGTTGTAGATAAATGTCTTGATCATGCCTGTAAAATTTCGTGCATTTTCATTAACATTTGGATAGTCAAAACCCATTTTGAAAACACTGTGTCTTTGAAGAAAAAGTCGACAGATTTTTAGTCCGAAATTAGTAAATTAATCTGACTTAATCCGTAATGAATTTGCATTAAACGCCTCTAATAAAACTTGTTTATTTTGGTGTCGTTTAAGTGCCTATAAAATTTTATATATTTTGGAGGTCGTTTGCTATGTCAAAAACTCTTTTGAAAATCAGTGCGTTGTTTAGAAAAAGTTGGCAGATTTTATACTTTGTAAAGATTGTAAAATATCACTCGTTTCTTCACGTATTTTCGAAAAACTTAAAACATGAAAGTTGTTCGTTAGCGTCTTTTCGAGCCACTATGAAAATTTCAAGTCAATTGCCTTTGAAACGAATTTTTAAGCTAAGATGGCGTAAACTGTGGCAATGGCTTGGTTGAGATGTTGAAAAACTCGACTTTTGAGAAGCACATGATTGGTGAGATATGTCTAAACAATAAAACATATATTTTTTTTAAAATCCCGTAATCTAGGCTGAGCTAGATATCCATGTTAAGTAGGGGGTGAGTGCTCTGCAGGGTGCCCCTCTATCTTGAAATTCGTGCCCGAGTGGACGAAATGTGATGTATTGTGAAATTGTGCCAAAACGGCCATTGAGAAATTAGTCTACACTCTCGGGTGTATCCGATGGGTACTCGAGGCTCCGGAGTGGTACTGTGTATGGCGTGATAAGCGGGTTGCTTCGGCAATTTTCCGAAACTTGATACATGAGAAACGAGATACTTGAGATATATGGTTGTGGCGTCCTCTTCTTAGTTAACGGGAGAAAATTTAAAAGACTTAAATTTTTATTTATTTATTTATGTCGTTAATTATGCATTTTAAATTATGTCTTTAAATTTATGCCTATACTTTAAATCATCATTTTTAAATTAAACTGATTATGAGAAATTATGGATTTTATCATTGCCCAAACATGCATGCTTAAAATGAATTTTTAAAATTTAATAATTAAAAACCCCTTTATTGCTATGCTAGGAATTGGCTTACTCAGTATTCCTTAATACTGATAAATGTTGGTTATGTTTTTCTGTGACAGAGTATGAAGCATGAGCATACATCGGGGGATTTATTTTGGACATTTTATTATTTTCTGCATGAGACTGCATACGGGCCTGTTAACCCGTGTTTTGGCCATGTCGGCCCTATATTTTATTTACGCTGCATAGACTTATATTTCCGCTGCGTAGACTTGACGAGTATCGTATACGGATGATTATTATTTTTAAATATAAGTACTTCCGGACTTGATTGTTTTAAATTATTTTATACCATTAGCCTTGCATCTCTCAAGTGAGCTCGAATGAAGTCGTGTCTTGCTTGATAGGTGTGGCGGTGGCATCCCGGCCTGGGTGATCAAATCCGGGGTGTTACAAGTTGGTATTAGAGCCCGAAATATTTTAAAGCTACTATTATTATTTTTAAACCATTATTTTAAAACTATTATTATTTTTAAACTTATTATTAAAACCACTAGTATTATTTTGAGCCCAAGTTTTTGGGCCCAATCACTATACTTATTATTTTATAAAAATCCCAAATTTTTGAGCCCAAAAATTTTTAGCCCAATTTTTTTAGACCAAACAATTATTAAATTTTGGCCCAATATAGAGGCCCAACATTTTTATTACTATTATCCATGGTATGAATTTATTTTTAAAACACATGGATAAAATTAAATTTTATTGGGGGATTGCATATGCATACTTGCATGTAGACTTAAATTTTTGCATCTTCTAACTCTACAATTGACATGTTCTAACCCTAACCTACTTGTTGACACTAGATGGCCGAACCAAATGCGAAAATGGTGAACCTTATGATGAAATTAGCCAATGCCTATCTCGAATCTCAACAACATATAAATTATTTCAAGACGCGGGTAGGACAGCTAGAAGCTAACATGGCCCATCTAGGACACCTTAGGGAAGCTGATCATCATGACATAACGCAACTCAAGGCCCAAGTCGCCGAACTTCAAGCCCAAGTGGTGGCACTCCAAAACAAGAACGATAACCTAGAAGAACAAGTAGAGAACTTGGGGTGGGAACTGACCAACCTAGCTGATGACGTATTTCCTCATAGCCCTGAATCCACTTCCGATGCTAGGCCAACCAGTCCAATCGACATATCCAGCGACGAGGACGATCCCATTGAGGATGCACCTACCTATTCACTCTAGACTTAGAGATATATATTGATGCACTATATCTATTAGTACTATTCTTATTTATTACTAGTACTACTATTTCATTCCTATGATTGTACCCGAGAAAAGTTTTCCATTGAGCAATAAAAATTTCGCGCATTTATAAATTACACAAGTATATTTAAATTTCTAGTTTTATTTTATTTTTCAAAAGCCTTGATGAGACTCAATCAAACAAACATACAAGGTATTTGTTAAATTAAATAAATAAATAATATATAAGTATATATAATAAAGAGATAATGATCAAACAAGGGTACCCTAAACCCTGGAAACCTTAAACCCTTGAATGAAAAAAAATTTGAACAGTTCGTTGTTTCCAAAAATAAAAAAATAAAAAATAAACAAAAACAACAAGTAGTAAACAACTCCCTATGACAACGAATAATACACTAGACTCCAAACAACTTCCTCAAACACCGTTCCAATCCACTGGAACCTGTTAATACCACTCTTTTATTTATTAAATTACTTTACAAGTATTACATCATACTTCTACAATAAAAGAATCTAACCTCTTGTGCTTGCAACAGAATGACACCGAGAGGCAAACCACGTAACGAGCCCGTCTCACCAAATACCAACGAGGCCCTGAGACAACCCGACTCGCCAAATCCCAATGAGGGTGTTCACGCTCAAGAAGAGCCGGCGGCCCCTGAACCAAACAACATAGGCGACTGCCGACGCACTTTAGAGGAGGTTCTCATCGCGCTAGGGAACGCGCAGGTGAACCAAGGCCAAGCGGCTGCGGTGCCTCCACCGCAAGCTTGCATTAATTATCTGGCCATGGTAAACCAATATCACCCTCCACATTATGCCGGTGAAGAGGACCCTGCGAAGTTAGAAGAGTGGGTGAGAACGTTTGACAAGTTGTTTAACGCAGTCAAGTGCCCAAACGGGGAAAAGCTGCATGTAGCCTCGTATTACCTAGGAGAAGAGGCTGATGACTGGTGGCAAGCCACTCAAGGAAAGTTAGGAGAAGAGGATGAACACTACTCTTGGGACGAGTTTATGGAACTGCTGCGAGATTGCTTTTACCCCTTAAGCACTAAGGCCTCGATGTACCAGGAGTTCCTATCCCTGAAACAAGGGGGACAAACCGTGCAGGAGTACTACGCACGATTTAAGGAACTGGTGTGTTTCGCGCCACGACTAGTGCCTACTGACGCTGAAAAGGCCCAAAAGTTTGAAATGGAGTTAAACCTGGCCATCTGGGAAGTGATCACAGGAGTTCACTACCTTGATCTACAGGCAGTCTATGATCGTGCAGTGGCAGTGGCACGCGTGCAACAGCTAAAGAGGGGAGTGAGCGGGAGCCCAGTTGTGGTCCCCAGGACAAGAAGGTTACAGACAACCGGAACGAGAACAATGCAAGGAGGAATGACTACCGGGGAGGACCCAATAGACCCCAGCAGGAAAACAACGGTGGGAATAATGGGAGGAACGATAACCGAGAAGGCTTCATGCCGCCATGCCCGAGGTGAGGCAGAGCTCATCTAGCGAGGGCCTGCCCACAACAGGATGCATGTTTCCGATGCGGTCGGATGGGACATCAGAGGTGTGATTGTCGCACTCCCCTCGAGAACATCACCAAGAGGGATGATTTGATTGCGGGACCAGCACAGCCTCGTAATCAAAATGGTCGGGAAGACAACAATCAGGGATTCCGACCCCCTCAAAATTTGAATCCCAACCAGAACCAACGCCCTCCACAGAACCCGAACCCGAACAACCAGCCAAATCAGCAGGGCAACCAGGGATGCCCTATGGGGCGGCTCAATGTGATAAACCAAGCCAACGTGCCTGAGTGGGATGACGTGATGGCAGGTACATTTCATGTTTTAAGCGTACCTCTTAAAGTTCTTTTTGACTCAGGAGCTAGTTGTTCTATCATATCAACACGTGTTTTGCCTGAACTAGATCTACCTAAGTGCGAGATAATTAGCTTAGGAATTCAACTACCTTAAGGAGAAGTAGTGTCATGCTCAAAACATTATAACGGAATTCCTGTAGTTATAAAAAATGTAGAATTCTTCGCAAACTTGGTAGAATTTAACCTAAGACTTCGACGTTATACTGGGGATGGATTGTTTGGCCCAGTATAAAGCGGTGATTGAATGTCAGAAGCAGAAAATCACCCTGTCCAGAAGTAGAGGAAGGAGAGTCGTCTTTTACTCTCAACCCCCTAAGAGGCGTAACAAGATTGTTAACGCTCTCAAGTTATGTAGCTTAATACGTAAGGGATATGCGTTACATGCCTGCTACGTTCACAACCTTGAGGCAGAAGAGGACAAGGTTGACAATATCCCAGGGGTAAGAGAATACCCGAATGTGTTTCCCGAAGACATCCCGGGTATGCCACCTGAGAGTGATCTTGAATTCACCATAGATCTCATTCGGGAATGGAACCTGTTTCCAAGGCTCCTTACCGCATGGCGCCACTGGAGATGAAGGAGTTGAAGGAGCAACTCGAAGAATTGCTGGAGAAAGGATATATAAGATCAAGTACATCCCTGTGGGGAGCACCGGTCTTATTCGTTAAGAAGAAAGACGGAGAACTACGTCTTTGCATCGACTATAGAGGACTCGACCGTTAAGAACAAGTATCCATTACCGAGGATTAAGGACTTATTTGACCAACTGAAGGGAGCTTCAGTGTTCTCGAAGATCGACTTGCTATCTGGCTATCATCAACTAAGGATCGCCGAGAAGGATATACCGAAGACAGCGTTTCGAACTCGGTATGGGCATTACGAGTTCACAGTGTTATCATTTGGATTAACAAATGCGCCGGCAATGTTCATGAACCTCATGAACAATGTCTTTAGGGAGTTGTTAGATCAGTGCGTCATAGTATTCATCGACGACATCCTGATCTACTTGAAGAGCGAGGAAGAGCATTCTCAACATTTGCATCAAGTGTTAGGGATCTTGCGCAAGAACCAACACTACGGGAAGTTGTCCAAATGCGAATTTTGGTTGAAGGAAGTAGCATTCATTGGACACATAGTAACCGCTAATGGAGTTTCAGAAGACCCAGCAAAGGTTTCGGCGATAACCGAGTGGGTATCGCCGACGAGTCCAACAGAAATAAGGAGTTTCCTTGGTCTAGCTGGGTATTATAGGCGATTTGTGACAAACTTCTCGAGAATCGCACGTCCCTTAACTCAGCTGTTGAAAAAGGAAGTGAAATACGAGTGGACTAGTGAGTGTGAGTCCGCGTTTCAAGAACTAAAGAAACGACTCACCACTACACCCGTGTTAGCACTGCCATCTGAGAATGGTGATTTCGAGGTTTACAGTGACGCTTCGAAGGAATGTCTAGGATGTGTTTTGATGCAAGACTCGAGAGTCATCGCATACGCATCACGTCAATTGAAACCTCATGAAGCGAACTATCCGACACACGACTTGGAGTTGGCGGCAGTCTTATTCGCTCTGAAGTTATGGAGACATTATCTCTATGGGCGAAAGTGTCGAATGTTCACTGACCACAAGAGCCTCAAGTACATATTCACTCGGAAAGAGTTGAATTTAAGGCAAAGGAGGTGGTTGGAACTAATAAAGGACTACGATCTCGAAATTGCGTATATTTTATTTTTCAAAAGCCTTGATGAGACTCAATCAAACAAACATACAAGGTATTTGTTAAATTAAATAAATAAATAATATATAAGTATATATAATAAAGAGATAATGATCAAACAAGGGTACCCTAAACCCTGGAAACCCTAAACCCTTGAATGAAAAAAAATTTGAACAGTTCGTTGTTTCCAAAAATAAAAAAATAAAAAATAAACAAAAACAACAAGTAGTAAACAACTCCCTATGACAACGAATAATACACTAGACTCCAAACAACTTCCTCAAACACCGTTCCAATCCACTGGAACCTGTTAATACCACTCTTTTATTTATTAAATTACTTTACAAGTATTACATCATACTTCTACAATAAAAGAATCTAACCTCTTGTGCTTGCAACAGAATGACACCGAGAGGCAAACCACGTAACGAGCCCGTCTCACCAAATACCAACGAGGCCCTGAGACAACCCGACTCGCCAAATCCCAATGAGGGTGTTCACGCTCAAGAAGAGCCGGCGGCCCCTGAACCAAACAACATAGGCGACTGCCGACGCACTTTAGAGGAGGTTCTCATCGCGCTAGGGAACGCGCATGTGAACCAAGGCCAAGCGGCTGCGGTGCCTTCACCGCAAGCTTGCATTAATTATCTGGCCATGGTAAACCAATATCACCCTCCACATTATGCCGGTGAAGAGGACCCTGCGAAGTTAGAAGAGTGGGTGAGAACGTTTGACAAGTTGTTTAACGCAGTCAAGTGCCCAAACGGGGAAAAGCTGCATGTAGCCTCGTATTACCTAGGAGAAGAGGCTGATGACTGGTGGCAAGCCACTCAAGGAAAGTTAGGAGAAGAGGATGAACACTACTCTTGGGACGAGTTTATGGAACTGCTGCGAGATTGCTTTTACCCCTTAAGCACTAAGGCCTCGATGTACCAGGAGTTCCTATCCCTGAAACAAGGGGGACAAACCGTGCAGGAGTACTACGCACGATTTAAGGAACTGGTGTGTTTCGCGCCACGACTAGTGCCTACTGACGCTGAAAAGGCCCAAAAGTTTGAAATGGAGTTAAACCTGGCCATCTGGGAAGTGATCACAGGAGTTCACTACCTTGATCTACAGGCAGTCTATGATCGTGCAGTGGCAGTGGCACGCGTGCAACAGCTAAAGAGGGGAGTGAGCGGGAGCCCAGTTGTGGTCCCCAGGACAAGAAGGTTACAGACAACCGGAACGAGAACAATGCAAGGAGGAATGACTACCGGGGAGGACCCAATAGACCCCAGCAGGAAAACAACGGTGGGAATAATGGGAGGAACGATAACCGAGAAGGCTTCATACCGCCATGCCCGAGGTGAGGCAGAGCTCATCTAGCGAGGGCCTGCCCACAACAGGATGCATGTTTCCGATGCGGTCGGATGGGACATCAGAGGTGTGATTGTCGCACTCCCCTCGAGAACATCACCAAGAGGGATGATTTGATTGCGGGACCAGCACAGCCTCGTAATCAAAATGGTCGGGAAGGCAACAATCAGGGATTCCGACCCCCTCAAAATTTGAATCCCAACCAGAACCAACGCCCTCCACAGAACCCGAACCCGAACAACCAGCCAAATCAGCAGGGCAACCAGGGATGCCCTATGGGGCGGCTCAATGTGATAAACCAAGCCAACGTGCCTGAGTGGGATGACGTGATGGCAGGTACATTTCATGTTTTAAGCGTACCTCTTAAAGTTCTTTTTGACTCAGGAGCTAGTTGTTCTATCATATCAACACGTGTTTTGCCTGAACTAGATCTACCTAAGTGCGAGATAATTAGCTTAGGAATTCAACTACCTTAAGGAGAAGTAGTGTCATGCTCAAAACATTATAACGGAATTCATGTAGTTATAAAAAATGTAGAATTCTTCGCAAACTTGGTAGAATTTAACCTAAGACTTCGACGTTATACTGGGGATGGATTGTTTGGTCCAGTATAAAGCGGTGATTGAATGTCAGAAGCAGAAAATCACCCTGTCCAGAAGTAGAGGAAGGAGAGTCGTCTTTTACTCTCAACCCCCTAAGAGGCGTAACAAGATTGTTAACGCTCTCAAGTTATGTAGCTTAATACGTAAGGGATATGCGTTACATGCCTGCTACGTTCACAACCTTGAGGCAGAAGAGGACAAGGTTGACAATATCCCAGGGGTAAGAGAATACCCGAATGTGTTTCCCGAAGACATCCCGGGTATGCCACCTGAGAGTGATCTTGAATTCACCATAGATCTCATTCGGGAATGGAACCTGTTTCCAAGGCTCCTTACCGCATGGCGCCACTGGAGATGAAGGAGTTGAAGGAGCAACTCGAAGAATTGCTGGAGAAAGGATATATAAGATCAAGTACATCCCTGTGGGGAGCACCGGTCTTATTCGTTAAGAAGAAAGACGGAGAACTACGTCTTTGCATCGACTATAGAGGACTCGACCGTTAAGAACAAGTATCCATTACCGAGGATTAAGGACTTATTTGACCAACTGAAGGGAGCTTCAGTGTTCTCGAAGATCGACTTGCTATCTGGCTATCATCAACTAAGGATCGCCGAGAAGGATATACCGAAGACAGCGTTTCGAACTCGGTATGGGCATTACGAGTTCACAGTGTTATCATTTGGATTAACAAACGCGCCGGCAATGTTCATGAACCTCATGAACAATGTATTTAGGGAGTTGTTAGATCAGTGCGTCATAGTATTCATTGACGACATCCTGATCTACTTGAAGAGCGAGGAAGAGCATTCTCAACATTTGCATCAAGTGTTAGGGATCTTGCGCAAGAACCAACACTACGGGAAGTTGTCCAAATGCAAATTTTGGTTGAAGGAAGTAGCATTCATTGGACACATAGTAACCGCTAATGGAGTTTCAGAAGACCCAGCAAAGGTTTCGGCGATAACCGAGTGGGTATCGCCGACGAGTCCAACAGAAATAAGGAGTTTCCTTGGTCTAGCTGGGTATTATAGGCGATTTGTGACAAACTTCTCGAGAATCGCACGTCCCTTAACTCAGCTGTTGAAAAAGGGAGTGAAATACGAGTGGACTAGTGAGTGTGAGTCCGCGTTTCAAGAACTAAAGAAACGACTCACCACTACACCCGTGTTAGCACTGCCATCTGAGAATGGTGATTTCGAGGTTTACAGTGACGCTTCGAAGGAAGGTCTAGGATGTGTTTTGATGCAAGACTCGAGAGTCATCGCATACGCATCACGTCAATTGAAACCTCATGAAGCGAACTATCCGACACACGACTTGGAGTTGGCGGCAGTCATATTCGCTCTGAAGTTATGGAGACATTATCTCTATGGGCGAAAGTGTCGAATGTTCACTGACCACAAGAGCCTCAAGTACATATTCACTCGGAAAGAGTTGAATTTAAGGCAAAGGAGGTGGTTGGAACTAATAAAGGACTACGATCTCGAAATTGCGTATCACGAAGGAAAGGCCAACGTGGTAGCCGATGCCCTAAGTCGGAAGACCCAGCATGTGGCGAACTCGCTGATAATTCCGCCGACATTGTATAAGGACTTGGCGAGATTGAGCTTAGAGCTGGTGCACCCAGGCACCGTAAGAGAAGTGCTCAACGCCATGGTGGTCGAATCGACCATATTTGACGAGATCAAACTCGCCCAACTGGGTGACGCGAAGTTGGAAAGGATTAAGGAAAGCATTGCCGACGGGAAGGCGATAGGATTTGCTGTCCAAGAGGATGGAAGCATTCGTTTCAAGGGAACACCCCCGAATTTGATAACCCAGGCCGGGATGCCACCGCCACACCTCCCTAGCAAGACACGGATTCTCCGAGCTTGCTAAAGAGATGCAAGGCTATGGGTATTGCAAAGAGTTTTAAAATAAGTCTGGAAGTTACTTAAAAATAATAATGTAATCTCATACACACATAATAATAATAATAATAATAATGATAATAATAATAAGTTGCAGCGGAAATATTAAAATGGGGCCGACATGGCCAAAACTCGGGTTATACAGGCCCGATATGCAAGTATCATAAAAACGACAATTTAATGTTTAAAAAGGTGTCCCCCAAATGCACATGCTTATGCATTTTCTCTATACTCTTAAAAAAAGGAAAACAACAATTTTATAGTATTATAAAATACTGAGTATGTCGATCCTAACATAGCAATAAAGGGGTTCAATTTAATAATTAAAATTTTACTCCTAATCATGCATGCAAGACATTCCATTTACCAATTTAAAAACAATAAGAATTTAATTTGTATACTTGGACATGCATTTAAATTCATAAATAATAATTTAAGCACGGTGTAAATTTAAGACATAATTTAAATGCATAATTAAAGACATAAATAAATAAATAAATACATAAAAAGGATTAAGTCTTTTAATTTCTCCCGTTGAGCCACCATCTCAACAATATTTAGTTTAGCCGGCAATCCGGCGGCCGCAACCAGTTTCGTAAGTTTTTGTTTAGCCGGTAGTCCGGCGGCCGCAGGCGTAT
Organism: Hygrophila difformis; assembly: GCA_030278955.1. Lineage (NCBI taxonomy): Eukaryota > Viridiplantae > Streptophyta > Magnoliopsida > Lamiales > Acanthaceae > Hygrophila > Hygrophila difformis. The sequence goes on from JAOANR010000008.1 coordinate 56,721,596, forward strand.
CCGCCATACCTAGTACCAATGCGGAGCCTCGGGAAACCCATGCGGATACTCCCGAGAGTGTAGGCCCAAATTTCATTGCCGTTTTGGCGTAGTTTTTCATTCAAGTATCTTGCGTCCATTATAGGCACGCCGAAAAAGGCTAGAGGGGCACCCTGCAGAGCACTCACCCCCTACCTAAGTATCTGGTATCATTTCGACTTAGTGTAACGGGATTTTTTTTGAAAATATAGCTTTATCGTATTTCAAGGTTTCGATCGTTTGTTTAGAAATTTCAAAATCTCACATTTAAAACCGTTCGATGTCACAGTTTGCGCCTTTTTGATTTAAAAATTCAATTCAAACCGAAAAATCTGAAATTTTTACAGTATAACAATTTCGAAATAAGGTGAGGAAGCATGTGAAAAATCGAGTTTACCACACAAACAGTGAGCCGTCAGGATTCAGTTTTGACACAGTTCAAAAATTCGACTTTCTGACATATCAAATGGGCTCCAAAAATTCTGAAATTTTTTGGACACATACTAGACATGATTATCTACAACTTTTGTTTACATTTCAAAGATTAGTTCGGAGTAGAATTATAGAAAAATGCTCATCAAGTTCAAAAACATGCGCTGTCAGTTTTTGTAAAACGTTTGAAAATACAGTTTATGTCCGACGCAATTTGGAGTAGTAAACGTTGATGAAAATCTCAGAAATTTTTACACAACATAGCTTACGGCGTTAGGATCAAAATTCTAGTTTTGAGTTTTTTCGGTTTGAACTCTCGAAATAAGGGTTTTTGTCGAATTTCAGAAAACGCGCAAATTGGGGTTTTTAGGTTCGATTTTTACGGTTCGTTTCAAAATCACTAATTCGGACGCCCCTAGACCACCCGTATTGATATGAAATGAGTCAACTTACAGTAATAAAGTTCTTGGTCATCCTAGGGTCGATCGAGTCGTCCAAAATCACCAAGAACGGATCTACGCACACGTTCTCCTTCTCTTTCGGCCACGAAAGCGTTTATAAGTAAAAATCCGTAAGTTAGAATGGTGATTTGTGATTGAAAATGACAGAGAATCCTAATCTAACCCTTAACAACGATTCAAGATCAGTGTCTCTTGATCTACATGCCTCCACGGTCGAATTTGGTTGCCGGAAAGTCGTCGGGAGGTATGAACTATGTATTTTTGGTTTTGGGAGAGCTTTTGGATGAGGGTAGGGTTTGTAAGACTGATGAATGAGTGGGGGAGGCAGCCCTAGGTCGTCCTAAAAGCTTTCCCCCGGCTAAGATTGACTTACCTTAATCCGGGGTCGAAATTTTGGCAAGAAATCGCCGAGATCGCGTGATCTGCCGTAGTCTGTGCTGCGGCGCGGGATTGGCGCGTTACCGCGCGGGGACCGCGCAGCTCCGGACCTGGTCGTGCGATTCGTCGGGTCCTTTCCTCCTCTCTTTCGGACTTCTATCCTTCTACATTTTCGGGCTCTATTTTCCGGGTCGTTCTCGGATTACGATTCCTATCCTAAATTTATTCCGACTTAAATTGATTTCATGTTTGAAATCTTAAGTCCGTCGGTTTTGGATTCGTCGGCTTCTAAATCGTCGTCTTTTGACTTCCGTGCATTTCCGATTTTACGGGTTCTCGGAAACAAAACCTCTTTGCTCATCGGATTAAATTCTATTTTGTATCCTAAAAATTACGGGTATAACAGTCTACCCTCCTTAAGAATCAACTTCGTCTTCGAAGTTGCGCTTTATCATCTCGCGAGTTCGGGAATTGTTTGATTGAGTGATTGTATTATTGTGAGTTCTTGTTTTTTATTATTTGATTGAACCCAGAATTGAAATTTCCAAGTTGCCTACATACCCCGTGAAGATATCAAGTCATTACGTAGTTCAAAACAATTTGAATTTGTTTATTTGGGATACAAAAATATTCGGAGAAAAATATTCGGGTCGTTACATCCTCCCCCTCTTAGGATTATAGTTATGTCCCCATAACTGTGGTTGCATCGTCTTGGAATAGGGTCGGGTAACGCTCCTTCATGTCTGCCTCTAACTCCCATGTTGCCGTCTCGGCTTCGTGGTTAGACCAAAAAACCTTGACCATTCTCACGGTCTTATTTCTTGTTACTCTCTCCTTCATGTCGAGTATTCGTACCAGAAATTCCTCGTAGCTCAAGTCATCATCCAATTCAATCTCTTCCGGTTGGAGCACATGGGTCGGATCGTGCACATACTTCTTCAATTGTGAGACATGGAACACATCGTTGACACGAGCCAATTGTGGAGGCAGTGCTAGCCGATAGGCTAGATTTCCCACTCTTGCTAGGATCTCGTACGGTCCTATGTATCGTGGACTCAATTTCCCTAGCTTGCCAAAGCGCATCACACCCTTCATTGGTGATACCTTAAGCATAACCTTATCGCCGATTTGAAATTCCAAGTCTTGCCGTCTCACGTCTGCATAACTCTTTTGCCGGTCTTGAGCGGCTCTCATCTTTCCTTGGATTACCTTGATTTGTTGAGCCATGTCCTCAACAAGTTGTGGTCCTATCGCTCTCTTCCCAGCTCAACGGACTTCGGCACTTGCGTCCATACAGTGCCTCGAAAGGTGTCATGCCGATGGTAGCATGGTAACTATTGTTGTGGGAAAATAGAATTAAGGGTAAATGATCTTCCCAACTTCCTTTAAACTCTAGTACACATGCCCTTAGCATGTCCTCCAATGTTTGGATTGTTCTTTCTGTCTGTCCATCCGTCATGGGGTGGAACGCGGTACTCATCTTTATTTTCGTACCGAGGGCTTCTTGCAGTTTTGTCCAAAAATGAGAGACAAATCTACTGTCTCTATCCGAGATGATGTCATTGGTACTCCATGCCGGCATACCACATTGTCGACATACGCCCTTGCCAATTGGTCCATTGACCAAGTGTCCTTCATTGGTATGAATATGGCAGCTTTCATCAACCTATCCACGATCACCCAGATTTTATTCATCCCTTTCGGTGACCGCGGTAACCCCGAGACGAAATCCATTGAAATGCTATCCCATTTCTAACTCGGGATTTCCAATGGTTGCATTAGCCCTAGGGGTTTTTGGCGTACTGCCTTGATCTTCTGGCAGGTGAGCCATCTCGCCACAAACTCGGCTACCTCTCGTTTCATGTTCGACCACCAATAGTTCTTCTTTAACTCCTTGTACAGGTTGTCGCCCCCGGGATGAACCGAGTAGGGGGTATTATGGCCTTCCTCCATCACTTTTTGCTTCAGGTCAATGCATTTTCGTGGTATACACCACCTTCCCTTGAAGCGGATGCTTCCGTCCTCATGAATTTTAAAATCAATTGCCTTTCCTTCGGCAATGCTCTTCCTAATTTCTTCCAACTTCTCATCACCCGGTTGGGCGAGTCGTATTTCATCGAATATGGTAGGTCCCACTACCATCGCGTTGACGACTTCGTTTACTGTGCCAGAATGCACCAACTCTAGACTCAATTTCACCAAGTTTCTGTACAACTCGGCCGGTATCACATGTGAATTCGCCACGTGTTGAGTGTTTCGACTTAAGGCATCGGCTACTACGTTGCCTTTTCCTTCGTGATGAGCAATCTCCAGGTCATAATCCTTGATCAGTTCCAACCATCTTCTTTACCTCAAATTCAGCTCTTTTTGCGTGAATGGCTCTTATGGTCGGTGAACATCCGACACTTTCGCCCATAGAGATAATGTCTCCATATTTTTAAGGCGAACACGACTGCGGCCAGTTCTAAGTCGTGTGTCGGGTAGTTCTCCTCGTGTGGTTTTAGTTGACGCGATGCGTATGCTATAACCCTTTGATCTTGCATCAGCACGCATCCCAATCCCTCTTTCGAGGTGTCGCTGTACCTCGAAGTCACCATCCTCCGATGATAACGCCAATACTGGTGCTGTGGTAAGTCGCTTCTTCAAATCTTGGAACGCGGACTCACATTCACTGGTCCAGTCGTATTTCACCCCTTTCTTCAACATCTGGGTCAACGGGCGTGCGATTTTCGAGAAGTCCTTTACAAATCGCCAGTAGTATCCTGCTAGTCCAAGGAAACTTCTTATCTCTGTTGGATTCTTCGGCGGTACCCACTCGGTCACTGCCGAGATCTTCGCCGGATCTACTGCCACTCCGTTGGTGGATACTATATGCCCAAGAAATGCTACTTCTTTTAACTAAAAGTCGCATTTGGACAGTTTACCATACAGTTGATTTACTCGTAAGATCCCTAACACTTTGTGTAAGTGTTCGGAATGTTCTTCTTCGCATTTCGAGTAGATCAGGATGTCATCTATGAACACCACCACGCATTGATCTAATAGTTCTCGAAATACGTTGTTCATGAGATTCATGAACATCGCTGGGGCGTTCGTTAGACCGAATGATAGCACCGTGAACTCGTAGTGTCCGCAACGAGTTCTGAACGCCGTCTTTGGAATGTCCTTTTCGGCGATCCTCAACTGGTGATATCCAGATCGCAGGTCGATCTTTGAGAATACTGAAGCTCCCTTCAGTTGGTCGAATAAATCTTCGATCCTGGGCAACGGGTACTTGTTCTTAACGGTGACTTGATTAAGCCCTCTATAATCAATGCATAGACGTAGGCCCCCGTCTTTCTTCTTAACGAATAAGACCAGTGCTCCCCATGGGGACGTGCTCGGCCTTATGTATCCCTTCTCCAAAAACTCCTCGAGTTGTTCCTTTTGCTCCTTTATTTCAGTGGCGCCATGCGGTAAGGAGGCTTTGAGACAGGTTCCGTTCCCGGAATGAGATCTATGGTGAATTCAAGATCTCTCTCAAGTGGCATGCCGGGAACATCTTCAGGAAACACATCCGGCTATTCTCTCACCACCGGAATGTTATCTACCTTGACTCCTTCAGCCTCAAGGTTATGAATGTAGCAGGCATATAACGCGTAACCCTTACGCATTAAGCTACATAACTTGAGGGCGTTAACTATCCTGTTAGACTTCTTAGGGGGCTGGGAGTAAAAGATGACTCTCTTCCCCTTATTCTTTGACAGCGTGATCTTTTGCTTTTGGCATTCGATCAGGGATTTATATCAGGTTAACCAATCCATCCCTAGTATGACATCAAAATCCCGTAAATTGAATTCTACCAAGTTCGCGAAAAACTCTACGTTCTTTATAACTATTGGAATTCCGTTATAACGCCTAGAGCATGACACTACTTCTCTTGACGGTAGTTGAATTCCTAAGTTAATCAGCTCGCACTTAGGTAGATCTAGTTCAGGTAAGACTCTCGATGATATTATTGAACAACTAGCTCCTGAGTCAAACAGAACTTTAAGGGGTGTACTTAAAACATGGAACGTACCTCCCATCACATCACCCTGCATAGGCACATCCGCTTGGTTGATAACATTCAACCGCCCCATTGGCCGTCCCTGACTGCCCTGTTGATCCCGGTTCGGGTTCTGATTCTGTTGCTGGTTTGGGTTCTGTGGAGGGCGTTGATTTCGGTTGAAATTCTGATTTGGACGGGGTCTATACCCCTGGTTGATTCCATTCCGCCCATCTTGATTACGAGGCTGCGCTATCCCCATAACCAGGTCTTCCCTCTTGGTGATGTTTTCCATTCGGGTGCGGCACTCATTCACCCGGTGGCAATTGTGACCACACCGGTAGCATGCGCCCTGTTGGGGGCATCCCCTAGTCAAGTGAGGCTTGCCACATCTCGGGCATGGTGGCACCGGGTTACCCTGGAAAAAGGTTCTCCCATCATTTCCCCTATTGTTGCTCGGAGGGGGTCTGTTCAGGCCTCCCCGAAAGTTGTTTCCTCCAGAGTTGTTACCTGGTCGGTTATGTAATACCCGGGATTTTTATCGGCGTCCAAAGGAATAAAATTTAAATCTTAATCCAATCAAGGTAGAAATATCTCCGAGAAGAAGAAAATAATTTATCAAAATAAATTATTGCTCGGAAATGAAACGCCGATAGATTCAAAAATTCAAAATGGAATAAAAGAGGGAAAGGAAGCCCGAAGACATTCCATGAATCAAGTCAAAAGAATTGGAATTAAATTCAAGAAAGAAAAGAATTTTAATTCCAGGAACCCGTGAAGTCAGAAATAATTTAATTAGATAAATTGTCGCACGGGAGTCAAAAGACGACGAATTAGAAGCCGACGAATCCAAACGCGACGGACTCAAGATTTCGAATACGGGATTAATTCGAGACGAGATAAATTTAAGATAAGAATTTATAATACGAGAATGACCCGAAAAAAATCGAGCCCGAAAACGTAAGAGCACAGAAGTCCTAAAGAGAGGAGAAAAGGCCCGATCGGATCACACGGACCCGCCCGGACCGAGGTCCAGGCGGAGGCCGCGCGCTGGCCGCGTGGCGTTTAGCCTATCAGCGCGCCACCACCGCGTGAACCCCCCAAGAAAACGGCAACAACGCATTCCGACGATCTTCTTGCCATATTTTCGACCCCCGACGATGGAAACTCAATCCTGGACTATGGAAGGATATTGGGGACGACATTAGGCTGCTCCCTAACCCTAAATTCGACACACAACCCTAGAGCAGCCCCCTTTTCCTCACATTCTCTCAAACTCCTCCCAAAGTCGAAAACCCCGAAATCCCTTGTGTTCTTGAAGTTCCGACGACGAAATCCGAACAAGAAAGACTTGAGAAGGAGAAGACAGACCCCTAGGACGTTGGTAAGTGGTTTTTGAGTTTATCTACACCTTTTTGAATCCAAAAATCTGATCTAACTAAGGATTTTTACTTGCGGATGCGGTTCGTCGACGTTGGAAGAGGAAACCGACTTGAGGAGATTCGTTCGTGACATCCCGTGGATTCCGGACGACCCCGTGACCTCCTAGACATCATCCCCACTGTAAGTTAATGCTTACTTGGTTTTGGGTGACTTAAAATGCAACCATACATAGGGATTTCATAACTCTAAAATCTGTCAACACGAAAACCCCCGGCGCAGCAATTTGGTACGAATTTTTCGAACCCTTAAAACTGCTCAAACGGAAAAACTCAAAACATCAAAAACGTTCCTTAGACATAAGTCTAGTTCGTGTAAAATTTTCATAATTTTTCATTGTGTTTTGATATCCGAAAATGGCCTCCAACGAACCTGCCCTAAAAGTCAAACTTGAAACTGTGACAAATTTGAAATCGGACAAAAACCCCGACTTCAAGAGTTCAAACCGAAAAACTCAAAACTAGACTTTTGATCCTAACATATGTCTATGTTGTGTAAAAATTTCAGCAATTTTCATCAACGTTTGCTATCCCAAATCGATCCGAACATAAACTGTGGTATGAAACTTTTAGAAAATCGGACAGTGCAATGGTCCGAACTTGATGAGCATGTTTCTATATTTTCTAGTCCGAATTGATCTTTACAATCTAAATAAAAGTTGTAGGAAATCATGTCTAGTATGCTCATATAAAATTTCAAGATTTTTGGAGTCCATTTGATGTGTCAAAGTGTCGAGTTTTGAAACTGTCAAATCTGAAACCTGACAGCATACTACTTTGGTGAAGGACTTGATTTTTGGCTTGTTTCCTTATCCCGGATCGAGAAACTTAAAACACGAAACTTGTTCGTCTCGGTGTTTCCAAGTTACTGGTGAAATTTCAGAATTTTCGGACTTAAAATGAATTTTTAAATAATTACGGAGTAAGACAGCGACTTGTGTAAAGTTATATTTTTGAGAAACTTGTGAAATTTGCGAAATGTGTTCTTACCTTGCGGGTTTGATTCTCCAAGGGCGATTGTATGTTTACCTGCAGGTTCGATTCCCCAGGATGTGTATTGATTCCTATGTGTTCAATTCCCTAGGATGTATTTGAGTTCTTGCGGGTTCGATTCCCCAAGGGCGATTGTTTGTTTTCCTGCGGGTTCGATTCCCCAGGATGTGTGTTGATTCCTATGGGTTCAATTCCCTAGGATGTATTTGAGTTCTTGCGGGTTCGATTCCCCAAGGGCGATTGTTTGTTTTCCTTCGGGTTCGATTCCTCAGGATGTGTGTTGATTCCTATGGGTTCAATCCCTAGGATGCGTTCAAATTCTTGCGGGTTCATTTCCCCGAGAACAAATTATACTAGATCCTATCGAACAAAAGTGAAAGAGTGAAATCCTTAAAATACCAAATCCTGAAGTCATGAGAAAATTAAGAGACTTGAATATTTTCTTTATTTTAAATTATGCCATTTATTTATTAGTGGATGATTAACTTAAATTGTGTATACCTACAAGCATGTTTTTATTAAATTTAATTAAAGGCTTTGAAACCCCTAAATCATGTTAGGTGTTAACTTACTCAGCACGTTTTGCTGACCCAAACCGTTTTTCCCCTTTTCTTTCAGAGTATGAGGATTATGCATCATCATATGCATAAATGGGAACATTTGGGGAAATCTCTATTTTAAATTCCTGCATTTAGTTACGACTTGCATGAACGGGCCTGTTTAACCCGTGTTTTGGCCATGTGGGCCCTATATTTAGATTCCCCTGCAATACATGTATTAAAAATTATTCTCCGCTGCAACTTTGATATTATTAATTTTAAGTTATATTACAATGTGCTGTTTGAATGTTTTAAATTCTGAAAAACCATAGCCTTGCATCTCTTTAGCAATCTCGGAGAAACCGTGTCTTGCTAGGGAGGTGTGGCGGTGGCATCCCGGCCTGGGTTATCAAATCCGGGGTGTTACAGGTTATCCCTATTCTTCTTATCTTGTCCCTGAGATCCTCGCTGGGTTCTCCACTCACTTTCCTCTTCAGTTGTTGCATCCTTGCGACAGCTACCGCACGATCATACACCGCCTGCAAGTCCGGGTAATGGACGCTAGTGATCACTTCCCGTATGGTCAAGTTCAGCCCCATTTCAAATTTCTGTGCCCTTTCCACGTCTGTCGGCACGAGTCTTGGTGCGAAACGCACGAACTCCTTGAAACGGGCGTAGTATTCCTGGACTGTTTGTCCTCCTTGTTTCAAAGACAGGAACTCTTCATACATGGCTTCCTTTGTGCTCATGGGATAAAAGCGATCCCTGAGCAGTCCCATAAACTCCTCCCACGAGTAGGGTTCTTCGTCCTCAGTTAACTTCTCCTGGGTGGCACGCCACCGTCGTCCGCCTCTCCTCCGAGGTAGTATGATGCCACAACCAGTTTTTCGCCAATCGGGCACTTCACAGCGTTTAGTAACTTATCGAATGTTCGGATCCATTCCTCGAGTTTAGCCGGGTCCTCCTCGCCGGCGTAGTGCGGCGGGTGATATGAGTTCACCATGGCTAAGTAATTAATGCGGGCCTCTGGTGGAGGTACCGCAGCTGCTTGGCCCTGGTTTAACTGCGCATTCCCTAGCGCAATAAGAACCTCTTCTAAAGTGCGTAGGCGATCGCCCATGTTGTTTTGTATAAGGTTTGTTGGCTCCTCCTGAGCGTGTACCCCCTCGTTTGGTATCGGCATATCTGGTTGCCTAGGTGTTTCGTTGGTATTGGGAGGAATGGGCTGGGCGCGTGGCCTTCCTCTTGGTGCCATGCTGTTGCAAGAATAAGAGATTTTAGATTTTCTTGTGAAAGTATTATGTAATGCTTGTAAAGTGATTTACTAAATAAAGGATGGTATTAACAGATATCAATCCACTGGAACCTGTTAGTAGAGGTTGTTTGGAGTTTAGTGTACTATTTGTTGTCGTTGGGGGTTGTTTACTACTTGTCGTTTTGTTTTCATTTTCGTTTGTGTTCGTTTTTTTTGTCAACAGTAACCTGTTCATTTTTTTTTCGAGACACTAGGGTCTAGGGTTTCGGGGTTTAGGGTTGAAGGTACCCTTGTTTGATTGTTATCTCTATATAATATATATATGTTGTTTATTTATTAATACATGTACCTTTTTTTGGTTGGGTATCCATAAGGTATTTGAGAAAAATAATGTAATAAAATGTGAAAGATAATTTAAATATATTTATAAAATAATGCTTGTAATTGCTCAATATATTTATTGCTCAATAGAATACTTTATTGGGTTACAAGCAATAGAAACGGAAATAGTAGTGCTGACAATAATCTAAAAGGGAAATATACATATAAATAATAGTGCATCAGTATGGATCTCTAAGTCTAGAGTGAATAGGTAGGTGCATCCTCGATGGGATCGTCCTCATCGCTGGATACGTCGATCGGGGTGGGTGTCCCAATGGGCTCATGGCTCTGAGGAAATACGTCATCAGCTAAGTTGGTCAGTTCCATCCCCAGGTGCCCTACTTGCATCTCTAATTCGTTATTCTTGTTTTGAAGTGCAACCACTTGGGTTTGTAGTTCGGTGACTTGGGCCTTGAGTTGGGTTATATCATGATGGTCAGCTTCCCTAAGGTGCCCCAGATGGGCAACGTTACCCTCTAGCTATCCTACTCGAGCCTTGAAGTGATTGATATGCTGTTGGGACTCGAGGTACGCGTTAGTCAGTTTCATCATTAGATTGATCATGTTCGCGTTGGGTTCGGCCATCTAATGTCAACAAGGGAGGTTAGAGTTAGACATATTTCAACAAGGTTAGGATATGCAGGAATTTAAATCTATATGAAATATGCATGTGCAATCCCCCCAATAAAGATTTTTATTTATGTGTTTTTAAATTAAATTTAGTTCATGGATTATAGTAATAAAAAAGTTGGGCCTCTATATTGGGCCAAAAATAATAATTTGGGCTAATGTAACAAAAACATGGGTATTGGGCCAAAATATTTGGGCTTAACATAATAAATAAATATTGGGCCAAAATACTTAATCTTTGGGCTTAAAATATTGCACTAAGTAAATAAAAAATTTTGGGCTAAAATTTTTGGGCTAAAAATAATACTAGTAATTTTTAAAATAATAAGTTTAAAAATAATACTAGGTTTCAAATAATGGTTTAAAAATAATAATAGTAGCTTAGAATATTCCGGGCTCTGATACCAACTTGTAACACCCCGGATTTGATAACCCAGGCCGGGATGCCACCACCACACCTCCCTAGCAAGACACGGATTCTCCGAGCTTGCTAAAGAGATGCAAGGCTATGGGTATTGCAAAGAGTTTTAAAACAAGTCCAGAAATTACTTAAAAATAAAATGTAATCTCATCCACACATAATAATAATAATAATAAGTTGCAGCGGAAATATTAAAATGGGGCTGACATGGCCAAAGCTCGGGTTATACAAGCCCAATATGCAAGTATCATAAAACCGACACTTTAATGTTTAAAAAGGTGTCACCAAAATGCACATGCTTATGCATTTTCTCCATAATCTGAAAAAAAAAGGAAAACAACAATTTTATCAGTATTATAAAATACTGAGTAAGTCGATCCTAACATAGCAATAAAGGGGTTCAATTTAATAATTAAAATTTTACTCCTAATCATGCATGCAAGACATTCCATTTACCAATTTTAAAACAATAAGAATTTAGTATACTTGAACATGCATTTAAATTCATAAATAATAATTTAAGCACAGTGTAAATTTAAGACATAATTTAAATGCATAATTAAAGACATAAATAAATAAATAAATACATAAAAAGGATTAAGTCTTTTAATTTCTTCCGTTACGCCACCATCTCAACAATATTTAGTTTAGCCGGCAATCCGGCGGCCGCAGCCAGTTTCGTAAGTTTTTGTTTAGCCGATTGTAACACCCCGGATTTGATAACCCAGGCCGGGATGTCACCGCCACACCTCCCTAGCAAGACACGGATTCTCCGAGCTTGCTAAAGAGATGCAAGGCTATGGGTATTGCAAAGAGATTTAAAAACAAGTCCGGAATTTATTTAAAAATAATAATAAGTATCATCCACACATATAGTAATACTAATAATATATCGCAGCGGAAAATGTAAAGTGGGCCAACATGGCCAAAACCCGGGTTTTACATGCCCGATATGCAGTATCATAAAAACGATAAACAACGTTTAAATATTTCTATCCACCAATGCACATGCTATGCATTATCTCCGTACTCTGAAAGAAAAAGGAAAACAACAATTTTATCAGTATTATAAAATACTGAGTATGTCGATCCTAACATAGCAATAAAGGGGTTTAATTAAAAAATTAAATTTTTTTCCTAGGCATGCATACGAATATTCCATTTACCAATTTAAAAATAATTAATTTAGTCGTATACTTGAACATGCATTAAATTAATAAATAATAATTTAACATGTTATAAAATTTAAGACATAAATTTAAATGCAAAATTTAAAGACAAGAATAAATAAATAAATACATAAAATGTATTAAATCTTTTAATTTTTCCTGTTACGTCCCGTTTCTCAATATATAGTGTAGCCGGTTGTAACACCCCCGTTTTCCCACTTAAAATTACAGCGGAAGATACCAATGGGAAATCCAGGGTTGTTACCGCCACACTCCCAATTATGCTTGCTTTGGCCTTGCCTTGGCTTACTTAATTAGAAAGTGCTAAGGCTAATTTAAAGTCTGCATATAAACATACTTTAAATAATTTAAAGTTTAATAAAAATATACTTTATTACAAAAGTAGTAGATTTTTCGACGACTAAGGCCCGTCGTCCCCAAAACAAATTTCATTTACATTATGATAAAAGTTTAAAAACTAACTTATAATATAACAGATTTTAGCAAAATATGACGGCTAAGGCTCGCCGTCCCCAAAACATATTTTCTCTACAAAAGTTTTAAACTAATTGATCGCAAAAGCAAAAGTGGTAGTAGTTCCCAAGCCCGTGCCCGTGACTTCTAATGTGGTCCATGCATATCCAATCCTGGATGGAAAAATAAATAGGGCAATCAGCACACCGGCTGAGCAAGTAAATTTTTACCCCTTGGACACAAAAATAATTAAAATATTACTGAAACAGTAAATGGCATGTCAAACCGTTAAACTGATCAATCCACATGTAGCTCGACTATGATGCCTACACCCGGGGTATCTCATAGGACCTAACATGGTCACATAGTGACCAAAGTCAAATTATGGTATACAAGGCTGGCCCTACCTTGCATCTAGAAAACTGATTGTGAGACCCTTGGCCCAAACACAATCCTCTTCATGGGGATCCCTCGGATAGCCCATGAAATAACTCAGGACGATATCCACATCTGGGTATATCTCGCGTAATAATAACTCAATAATTCACATGCCATACACTGAAAATTTCATTTTTCACATGCATGGCCTAGCCCAAAAATAATTAAACACATAATGGGACATTACCTCTGCATAAAACAATTGCATGAATAAACCCTAAAATTATTAAAACACAAAGCGATTTAAACATGCGAAAATATTCTGAGATCAAAACCCGCAGAATAAAAATCTACTTACAATTTTCTTCCGAAATTAGCTACACTCTAACGTTGCTTTGATGTTTAACACCACTTTCTGCTAGGCATGATGTTACAACCTCTTAATATCAATTCTATCTGTTCGGTACTTATTCCCTTAATTCCTCGTACCCCATATTTTTAGCAATGTATAGGCGGTACCGTAGGTTTATTTTACTAATTTTTTTGACTAGTCAGCTTATAGATTTACAGCTCAACATGGCTATCGGCTTCTCCCGTGGACAAATCTCACGTTAAGCAACCTCCTCATCATAGCTACATGTAGCCTATAATCATTAGATCTATGACTAGGCTTTAGTCACGTCTATCCTCTATCCATCTGCAGTGTATTTATCTGATGAGGCTCTCATTGTTATTGTAATTATTATTTTATATTATACTATTCAATATTCATATCAAATTGTTGTCTGTATGTTAATCTTACGTGACTAGCAATATTTGATTGCTGTATTACTTCAAAATCCTTTATAGTCATATTAATTTATATACATAGGGTAGAAACGTTTATCCATATGTTAAGTAGCTGTTGTATTTTTCTGCTCCGGCTATACATATATATGTGTGTGAGCTGAATTGGTCCCTTGCATAATTCTCTCAATTTAGCTGTTTCGGTTCATTGAATCATTTACATTTTTTTTAAAAATATATATATATATATATATTGTAGATAATGAGGTTCGAACTTAAAATCTATGAAACATGAGTCTAATACTACTACCACAAGATATTAGTGATTTTATGTTTAATAATAAAAATTGACTAAACTTATTATAAATCTTGTTAGAAAAAAATGCCTAACTAATACTTTTATCAAATAAATACTTTACAGATTCTTAAATAAAAATAATCTATTTATCAATACATATTTCTTTTATTTTCCATTTGGAAAACAATTATACATCATTCAATGTTTTCCCTTGAAAAATATATTTTTCTATTAATTAAATTATTTTCCTTTGGAAAATAATTTATTCTCTTTCACATAATCTTTATCCGGGAAAATATTACTCTATTTCCCATTCAATTTAAGAGATAATATAATTTAAAATATTATCAATATGATAACTTTTAAGGGTATTACACCGGTCATCCGACGGCTACAGCCGTTTCGTATTTCAAGTATCTCAAGTATTTCCAAGTATCTCACGATTGCATCGCAATCTCGTCAAGTGTAGCCGGTCATCCGGCGGCCGCAGCCCTATCTGCCATACACCAAACACTCCGGAGCCTCGAGGAAATCCATACGGATAATCCCGAGGGTGTAGGCCGTGTATCTCCCGCCGTTTGGCGTAATATCTCATCTAATTTCTCTCGTCCATTATAGGCCCAAAGAGAAAGGCTAAAGGGGCACCCTGCAGAGCACTCACCCTCCGCCAAGTATCTCATATGTTTCAATTTAGTGTAACGGGATTTTTCAAAAGTATAGATGTATCGTATTTCAAGGTCTCGACCGTTTGTTTCGAAATTTCAAAATCTCTTCGATTTAAAATCATTTGGCGTCACAGTTTACGCCTTCTTAATTTAAAAATTCGTTTCAAGTCCAATTATGAAATTTTCACGGTATATGAAAAACACCCTAACGAACAACTTTCGTGTTTTAATGATTTCAAAATAAGTTGAGGAAGCATGTCAAAAATCGAGTTTATTGCACAACATGTACACTGTCAGGATACAGGATTACCACAATTTAGAAAATTGGCGTTTTGACATATCAAATGGACTCCAAAAATTCTGAAATTTTATATCCACATACTAGACATAATTATCTACAAATTGCATTTTGATTGCAAAAATCAAATCGGACTAGAAAATATAGAAATGGGTCATCAATTTCGGACATCAACACTGTTAGTTTTTCGAAAATGTTTTTCAAGGCAGTTTATGTTCGGATCGTTTTGGGGTAGCAAACGTTGATGAAAATGGCTGAAATTTTTACACAACCTAGACTAATGTATTAGGAACAAAAGTCTAATTTTGAGTTTCTCGGGTTGGATTCTCGAAATATGAGTTTTAATCGGATTTCAGAAATTGCGCAAGATAGGGTTTTTAGGTTTGTTTTTTTACGTTTCGTTACAACGTGACTAAATCGGACGCCCCTAAGCCATCCGTATTGATATGAAAGGCATCAAAATACAATAATGGTGTTCTTGAGTCGTCCTAGGGTCACTCGGCTCGTCCAACGCTACTACGAACGGATCCTTGCCCACGTTCTCCTCCTCCTTCGGTCACGAACGTGTTTACGAGTCCAATATTCGAAAGTTAGATTAAGGATTGGAGATGAAAAATGAGAAAAGGAATCTGAGTACTCCTTACAAATGATCTAAGGGATGTAAACCTTGATCTACACGTTCATACGGTCGTCGTTGGTCGCCGGGAGTCGCCGGAAGTTCGTCGGAAGGGTGTTTTGGCTTGGGAGAGTTTGAGAGAGTAGAGGGAGTTTGAAGGCTGATAAATGGGGTGGGAATTAACCCTAGGTCGTCCTAATACTCCTTCCCCCATCCAAAATCTACTTTCCATAGTCGGGGGGTCGAATTATGGCAAGAAATCGCCGAAAACGCGTGAATGGCCGGATTCTGTGGTGCCACGCGGTGGTGGCGCGCTGGTAGGCCAAACACCACACGGCCAGCACGTGGCCTCCGCCTGGACCTCGATCCGGGCGGGTCCGTGCGATCCGATCCGTCGGGTCTTTTCCTCCTCTCTTTCGGGCTTCTATCCTTCCGTGTTTTCGGCTCGACTTTCTGGGATCTTTTCGGATTGTGATTCCTACCCTAATTTTTATTCCGACTTAAATTGATTTCATGTTTGAAATCTTAGGTCCGTCGGTCTTGGGTTTTCTTTCGACTTCCGTGCATTTTCAATTTTACGGGTTCTCGGAAACAAGACCTCTTTTCTCCTCGGATTATTTATATCCTAAAATTAAAGGGTGTTACAATCTACCCCCCTTAAGAATCAACTTCGTCCTCGAAGTTGTGCTTTATCATCTCGCGAGTTCGGGAATTGTTTGATTCAGCGATTGTATTATTGTGTGTTGTTGTTTGTTATTATTTGACTGTACCCAGAATTGAAATTTCCAAGTTGCCTACATACCCCGTGAAGGGATCAAGTCATTACGTAGTTCAAAACAATTTGAATTTGTTTATTTTTTTATTGGATACAATTCGTCGAGTCGAAGTCAAATATGATGCAGTTATTGATGCTTGAAAACTTCTTACGGTTGCTTGGGCCGAGTGGTCACATCCTCTCTCCTGTTTATGTTTTCTATTCGCGTCCGGAAGTCACGCAGCCGATGACCATGTCGACCGCACCGAAGGCATGCTCCAGGCTGAGGGCATCCTCTCGCATAATGTGGTTTACCACACTTTGGACATGGTGGCGCATAGTCACCATGGTTGAAGACTATCCCCTTGTTTCGTCCATTGTCGTTTTGATGTGGTTGGTTCGAGTTTCTATGGACATGGTCCTTATTCCTCTTGTATCCTCCTTGTGATCCTTGGTTAGTCCCACCTACCGGTTTCTGTTTCAGTCCTTGAACTCGTGCAACCGCTACTGCACGATCATATACAGTTTGTAGGTTAGGGTAGTGCTCACCCGTGATCACCTCTCTAATAGATAGGTTCAGTCCCATCTCGAACTTCTGTGCCTTCTCTACATCAGTTGGCACTAGTCTCGGCACGAACCGCACCAACTCCTTGAAACAATTATAGTATTCTTGGACCGTTTTTCCTCCTTGCCTCAGTGTCAGAAATTCCTCGTACATAGCACTCTTCGTGCTCATGGGATAAAAATGATCCCTAAGCAGATTCGTGAATTCTGACCATGTGTAGGGCTCGTCAAACTCCGCACGTTTCAATTGGGTGGCTTGCCACCAATCATCCGCCTCGCCTCCTAAGTAGTATGAAGCTACGTGAACCTTTTCCCCGCCGGGACACTTTACGGCGTTTAACAACTTATCGAACGTCCGTATCCATTCCTCTAGCTGAGCCGGGTCCTCTTTGCCGGCGTAGTGGGGTGGTTGGTAAGGGTTTACCAAGGCTAAGTAGTTGACTCGGGCTACCGGTGGTGGTACCCTCGCTTGTGCACGTTGCACTTCAGCATTTCCTAATACTACGAGAACTTCCTCAACCGTCCTTAGACGCTCATCCATATTCTGAGGAATCTCATTGTTGTTTGGCATGTTGGGGAGGTCAGAGTCAATGTTGTTTGGGATTACATTCCTTGGTCTTCCCTTATGTGTCATTCTCTGTTTTAAAAGCACGCGAAGATGAGCTTCTAATCTAAGGCACGTTAGCATTCAAGAAAATCTATAAGGTAGGATTGGCAAGAGGTAATAGATAGGAGATTGCTAAACTTAGGTGATCAAGTTCTAGGACTAAGGCAAAATTAGTTTTAAGGAAATGCTTCTAAGTCAAGGTCATGACAAATTTTAAGGTAAGAGTTTTGACATTGTTAATTCACATAAAAAAATTAGCGCGATATTCATATATGTATGTATGCGAATGCATGTATGCTTTATACAATGTTACCCCAACCCCGAAAAAATATTTTCGGACTTTAAAAACTTATTGGAAAAATTCCTATGCATATGTAAATATTTTCCATGGGTTTAAAATAAATTTTGTCCCATGGAAATAAAACTTAAAATTTAATAATAATAATGGTACTTAAAAATTTAAAAATAATATTAATATTTGTTTAAAATCCTTGGGCCTCTATATTGGCCAAAATAATAATAATAATTTTAAAATATTTCCGGGCTCTGATACCACTTTGTAACACCCCGGATTTGATAACCCAGGCCGGGATGTCACCGCCACACCTCCCTAGCAAGACATTGATTCTCCGAGCTTGCTAAAGAGATGCAAGGCTATGGGTATTGCAAAGAGATTTAAAAACAAGTCCGGAATTTATTTAAAAATAATAATAAGTATCATCCACACATATAGTAATACTAATAATATATCGCAGCGGAAAATGTAAAGTGGGCCAACATGGCCAAAACCCGGGTTTTACATGCTCGATATGCAGTATCATAAAAATGATAAACAACGTTTAAATAATTCCATCCCCCAATGCACATGCTATGCATTATCTCCGTACTCTGAAAGAAAAAGGAAAACAATAATTTTATCAGTATTATAAAATACTGAGTAAGTCGATCCTAACATAGCAATAAAGGGGTTTAATTAAATAATTAAATTTTTCTCCTAGGCATGCATACGAAAATATTCCATTTACCAATTTAAAAATAATTAATTTAGTCGTATACTTGAACATGCATTAAATTAATAAATAATAATTTAACATGTTATAAAATTTAAGACATAAATTTAAATGTAAAATTTAAATACAAGAATAAATAAATAAATACATAAAAAGTATTAAATCTTTTAATTTTTCCCGTTACGTCCCGTTTCTCAATATTTAGTGTAGCCGGTCATCCGGCGGACGCAGCCGTTTCGTATTTCAAGTATCTCAAGTATTTCCAAGTATCTCACGATTGCATCGCAATCTCGTCAAGTGTAGCCAGTCATTCGGCGGCCGCAGCCGTATCTGCCATACACCAAACACTCCGGAGTCTCGAGGAAATCCATACGGATAATCCCGAGGGTGTAGGCCATGTATCTCCCGCCGTTTGGCGTAATGTCTCATCTAATTTCTCTCGTCCATTATAGGCCCAAAGAGAAAGGCTAAAGGGGCACCCTGCAGAGCACTCACCCTCCGCCAAGTATCTCATATGTTTCAATTTAGTGTAAAGGGATTTTTCAAAAGTATAGATGTATCGTATTTCAAGGTCTCGACCGTTTGTTTCGAAATTTCAAAATCTCTTCGATTTAAAATCATTTGGCGTCACAGTTTACGCCTTCTTAATTTAAAAATTCGTTTCAAGTCTAAAAATTCTGAAATTTTCACGGTATATCAAAAACACCCTAACGAACAACTTTCGTGTTTCAACAATTTCAAAATAAGTTGAGGAAGCATGTCAAAAATCGAGTTTATTGCACAACATGTACACTGTCAGGATTCAGGATTACCACAGTTTAGAAACTCGGCGTTTTGAAATACAAAATGGACTCCAAAAATTTTGAAATTTTATATGCACATAATAGACATAATTATCTACAACTTTCATTTAGATTGCAAAGTTCAAATCGGAATAGAAAATATAGAAACGGGGTCATCAAGTTCGGACATTAACACTGTCAGTTTTTCGAAAACGTTTTTCAAGGCAGTTTATGTTCGGATCGTTTTGGGGTAGCAAACGTTGATGAAAATGGCTGAAATTTTTGCACAACCTAGATTAATGTATTAGGAACAAAAGTCTAGTTTCGGGTTTCTCGGATTGGATTCTCAAAATATGAGTTTTAATCGGATTTCAGAAATTGCGCAAGATACGGTTTTTAGGTTGGTTTTTTTACGTTTCGTTACAACGTGACTTAATCGGACACCCCTAAGCCACCCGTATTGATATGAAAGGCATCAACATACAGTAATGATGTTCTTGAGTCGTCCTAGGGTCGCTCAGCTCATCCAACGCTACTACGAACGGATCCTTGCCCACGTTCTTCTCCTCCTTCGGTCACGAACGTGTTTACGAGTCCAATATTTGAAAGTTAGATTAAGGATTGGAGATAAAAACGAGAAAAGGAATTTGAGTACTCCTTACCAATGATCTAAGGGATGTAAACCTTGATCTACACGTTCCTACGGTCGTTGTTGGTCGCCGGGAGTCGCCGGAAGTTCGTCGGAAGTTCGTCGGAAGGGTGTTTTGGCTTGGGAGAGTTTGAGAGAGTAGAGGGGGTTTGGAGGCTGACAAATGGGGGGGGAATTAACCCTAGGTCGTCCTAATACTCCTTCCCCCGTCCAAAATCTACTTTCCATAGTCGGGGGGTCGAATTATGGCAAGAAATCGCCGAAAACGTGTGAATGGCCGGATTCTGTGGTGCCACGCGGTGGTGGCGCGCTGGTAGGCCAAACACCGCGCGGCCAGCGCGCGGCCTCCGCCAGGACCTTGGTCCGGGCGGGTCCGTGCGATCCGATCCGTCGGGTCTTTTCCTCCTCTCTTTCGGGCTTCTATCCTTCCGTGTTTTCGGCTCGACTTTCCGGGATATTTTCGGATTGTGATTCCTACCCTAATTTTTATTCCGACTTAAATTGATTTCGTGTTTGGAATTTTAGGTCCGTCGGTCTTGGGTTTTCTTTCGATTTCCGTGTATTTTCGATTTTACGGGTTCTCGGAAACAAGACCTCTTTTCTCCTCGGATTAAATTCTTATTTTATATCCTAAAATTAACGGGTGTTACGCCGGTAGTCCGGCGGCCGCAGCCGTATCCGCCATACCCAGTAACACTCCGGAGCCTCGAGAAACCCATACGGATACTCCCGAGTGTGTAGGCTCAAATTTCATCGCCGTTTTGGCGTAGTTTTTCATTCAAGTATCTTGCGTCCATTATAGGCACGCCGAAAAAGGCTAGAGGGGCACTCTGCAGAGCACTCACCCCCTACCTAAGTATCCGGTATCGTTTCGACTTAGTGTAACGGGATTTTTTTTGAAAATATAGCTTTATCGTATTTCAAGGTTTCGATCGTTTGTTTAGAAATTTCAAAATCTCACAATTTAAAACCGTTCGATGTCACAGTTTGTGCCTTTTCGATTTAAAAATTCAATTCAAGGCCGAAAAATCTAAAACGAAGATTGATGGAGGAAGGTCACAAGACGCCATATTCGATTCACCCCGGAGGTGACAAGCTTTACAAGGATCTGAAGAAGAATTACTGGTGGCCGAATATGAAAAGAGAAGTAGCGGAGTTTGTGGCGAGATTTCTCACGTGCCAAAAAGGTCAAAGCCGTGCGACGAAAACCCCTAGGATTGTTGCAACCATTGGAAATCCCGAGTTGGAAATGGGATAGTATCTCGATGGATTTTGTTTCGGGATTACCGCGATCACCTAAAGGGATGAATAAGATATGGGTGATTGTTGATAGGCTAACAAAGACGGCCATATTCATTCCAATGAAGGACACTTGGACTATGGACCAATTAGCCAGAGCATATATCGACAATGTTTTACGACGACATGGGGTACCACATTACATCATTTCCGATAGAGACAGTAGATTCGTCTCTCACTTTTGGACTACGCTGCAAGAACCAGTCGGTACGCAAATCAAGATGAGTACCGCATTCTATCCAATGACCGATGGACAAATGGAGAGGAAGATGCAAACATTGGAAGACATGCTAAGAGCGTGCGTCCTAGAGTTTAAGGGTAGTTGGGAAAATCACTTACCATTAATTGAATTTTCCTATAACAATAGCTACCATGCTAGCATTGGCATGGCACCGTTCGAAGCACTGTACGGGCGGAAGTGCCGAAGTCCATTAAGTTTGGTAGAAAATGATAAGGCAGTGCTAGTAGGACCCCAACTTGTTGAGGATATCACTCAAAAAATTAAGATCATTCAAGGAAAGATGAAGGCAGCACAAGACCGACAGAAGAGTTATGTCGATATGAGGCGGCAAGACCTAGAATTTCAAGTTGGAGACAAGGTCATGCTAAAGATATCACCGATGAAAGGGGTGATGCGCTTTGGCAAACGGGGAAAGCTAAGTCCTCGATATATAGGACCTTACGAGATTCTAGAAAGAGTCGGTACTTTAGCATATCGACTAGCCTTACCGCCAGAACTGGCTCGAGTGCACAATGTGTTCCACGTATCCCAATTGAAGATGTATGTGCACAACCCAACACATGTACTCCAACCAGAGGAAATTGAATTGGATGATGACTTGAGCTACGAGGAAGCTCCGGTGCGAATACTCGGTGTGAAGGAGAGAGTAACGAGAAATAAGACAGTGAGGATGGTTAAGGTTCTTTGGTCGAACCACGAAACTGAAACGGCAACATGGGAGTTAGAAGCAGACATGAGGGAGCGTTACTCGACCCTATTCCAAGACGATCCA
The DNA here is from genome assembly GCA_030278955.1 of Hygrophila difformis. NCBI lineage: Eukaryota > Viridiplantae > Streptophyta > Magnoliopsida > Lamiales > Acanthaceae > Hygrophila > Hygrophila difformis. The sequence goes on from JAOANR010000008.1 coordinate 56,743,932, forward strand.
ACAACAGTTATGGGGACATAACTGTAATCTTAAGGGGGCAGGATGTAACGACCCGAACATTCTGTATTCGAAATAAACAAATTCGAGTTGTTTTGAACTACGTAATGACTTGATCCCTTCACAGGGTACGTAGGCAACTTTAAAATTTCAATTCTGGGTTCAGTCAAATAATCACAAACAAACAAACAACCAATAATCAAATAACCATAATCAAATAATCAACCAATCAAACAACAAACAATCACACATGATCAAACAACCAAACAATTGAACAATAAGTCGCGCAACTTCGAGGACGAAGTTGATTCTTAAGGAGGGTAGACTGTAATACCCAAGACTTTTAATAATAGGAAATGGAATTAAATTCAAAAACCAAGGGAATTTTAATTCCAAAAACCGTGAAGTCAAAAATGATTTAAATAAATAAATCATTGCACGAGAATCGAAAGACGACGAATTCGACGCCGAAGAATTTAAATTCAATAGATTCAAGAATTTGAATACGAAATCAATTAAAGACGAAATAAAATCTAGGATAAGAATCGTAATCCGAGAATGACCCGGAAAACCAAACCCGAGAATGTAGGAGGGTAGAAACCCGAACGAGAGGAGGAATGGCCCGACGGATCGCACGGCCCGGCCCGCCCGCAGCCAAGCCAGAGGCCGCGCGGTGGCCGCGCAGTCTGGATGAATCCCGCGCCAAGACCGCGCCGCATCACAGTGTGCGATCAACTTTCGGTTTTCGACGATTTCTTACCTTATTTTCGACCCCCGACTTTGGTAACACAATCCTGGGCAAGGAAAAGAGTATATGGACGAATTGTGGAGTCTTGGGACTCATAATTTCGTCCAAATCCAAACCCTAGCAGCCTCTCTTCTCTCCATTCTCTCCAAACTTCTTCCAAAATACGAAATCACCAAGTTCTTGCTTTCCGATCACTTTCCGACGATGAAAATCGACCAAGGAGGCGTGGAGAACAAGAATTCTAGTATTCCAAATTTTTGGTAAGTCGTTCTTAGGTTTCCGTTTCGAACCTAAAAATTCGATCTAACTCTAGATTTCTTCTTTCGATTCGAATTCGTGGCCAAAGTTGGAGGATTTGTGTTGAGAAGATCCGTTCGTGACAAAGCTTAGAGCCGGACGACCCTGAGATAGTTTAGGACTCTTCTCAAGTAAGATAATGCCTTACTATCAATATTGGTGGCTTAGAACCGTTCGAAACATTAGTTTTAAATTAAACACTAAAATCGGACATAAAAGATTCAATCTTTACGCGTTTTGTGAGATTGGCCGAAAAACCCTATTTCGAGAATCCGAAATGAAAAACTTCGAACTAGAGATATCGTTTCGGATTCTCGAAATAGGGGTTTTTCGGCCAATCTCAGAAAACACGTAAAGTGGATTAAAGTGAATCTTTTATGTCCGATTTTAGTGTTTGGATTAAAACTAATGTTTCTAACGGTTCAAAACCATCGATATTGATATGCAAGTCATTATCCTACAGTGGGTGATGTCTATGATGTCTTTGGATTTGTCAGGGCGCCCACCTCGCTATGAACACGTCCTAATCACTCTGTCTCCACTCCGTTGGCCAAGAAACGAAATCGAAAGTAAAAATCTAGTGTTAGATCGGATTTTTGGACTTGAAAAGATGGAGAAAACCTTAACAAATACTCACTAACAATCTGGAAACCTCAAATCCTTGTTCTCCACGCCTCCTTGGTCGGATTTCGTTGCCGGAAAGTGATCGAAATGCAAGAACTTGGTGATTTCGGGTTTTGGAAGAGGTTTGGAGAGAATGGAGGGAATGGAGGCTGCTAGGGTTTGAGGGACGAAATTATGAGTCCCAAGACTCAAAACCCGTCCCTATATCCTTCTGGTCGACCGGGATTGAGTTACCAAAGTCGGGGGTCGAAAATAAGGCAAGAAATTGTCGAAAATCGAAACATGATCGCAGCCTATTGAGTGGCGTGGTCTTGGCGCAGTTTTGACCAATACCACGGGGCCACCATGCGGCCCCCGGCTGGGCTGCGGTCCGGGCCGGGCCGTGCGATCCGTCGGGTCTTTTCTCCTCTTTTTCGGGCTTCTATCCTCCTACGTTTTCGGGCTTGATTTTTCGGGTCATTCTCGGATTATGAGTCCTATCTTAAATTTATTTCGACTTAAATTGATTTTGTATTTGAAATCTTGAATCCGTCGAGTGTGAGTTCGTCGGCGTAGAATTCTTCGCCATTCGATTCCCGTGCAATGATTTATTTCTTTAAATCATTTTCGACTTCACGGTTCTTGGAATTATAAATTCTCTTGCTCTTCAAATTTATTTCCAGCTCCTATTATTAAAAGTCTCGGGTATCGGTGGCTTAGGATCGTTCGAGACATTAGTTTTAATCAAAACCTTAAAACCGAACTTAAAAGATTCACTTTTGCGCATTTTCTGAGATCGAACGAAAAACCCTATTTTGAAAATCCGAAACGAAAAACTCCGAATAGAGATTTGTTCCTAACATCTTAATCTAGGTTATGTCAAAATTTCATGCATTTTCATCAAGATTTGTACCCCAAAACGCGTCGGACATTTTCTGAGTTGCATAACTTTATCGAAAAACTTGACAACATGCCTAGTCGAACTTGATGTGCATTTTTCTATCACTTTCGGTCAGAACTAATCTTCGGTGTAAAAATAAAAGTTGTAGATAATTGTCTTAAGATTACGACTGTAAAGTTTCATGCATTTTCATTAACGTTTGTATAGTCAAAACTTGATTTGAACAGACTGTGTTTTTTAAGAAAACTTTGACTGATTTTTAATCCAAGCTTAATGAAATAATCTGACTTAATCCTTAATGATTTTTGAAGCTTTTACCATTTAGGAACCCCTCGCTAGGATCCCCTCTTGCTTTACCGAAAGCGCACAGTATCAAGCTTGCAGTAATTATTTATTTGTCAGGATCGTTCACTAGAGAGTTATACGATAGAAGCATTTTAATAACATTATGAATCTTAGAATTTTGCATATACTCTTTGGTTTGTAATGAATAGTGAATGTGTCTTAAAGTCTATTACTGAAAGGTAAATGCAACAAAGTATTAAAGCCGTAAAGGAAAGCAGTACAAAAAGACATATAAAAGAAAGCATTAAAAATGATGGATAAGGTTTGATTGTGTGATAATGATGGACTAAAAAATGACAAGAAAACAAATGAGACTTCTGCTGAAGTAACATGCTTCTGTGATTTATAGAAATGGGTAGCTCAAAGAGATGAAACAAGTCCTATATCTAAATCTGCCCATTCTTCATGTCTTCGATCACTTTCCCAAGACGAGTACTTGTGATCTAGTGTCATAACATTCTAAGCACTGAAATCATAAGATACCTATGCTAAGAGATAATCGGTCAGACTTATCTCTTGGCATAAGCTTTCAGAAATATCACTTAATCTGTTTCTTTCGGATTCAGATTAAGCCATTGAATACTCAAGGTCACATCTAATCCATCTTATGCTAGTCCGAACTTCTTGTTGTACTCTTACTATTCTGATAAGAAAAATATCTTATACTCCTTACTTGGATGTCCTCTACAAGAAATAGAAAATCACTTATTTAAATCTATCATCCAAGGGTTGTATAAGACCCAGTCTTTCAAAATAATTCCAATAAGTATTTGTAAGAAATAATAATCCTGTAAGTATATCAAGATGAAGTTGCTAATTAAAGTCCTTGACTTATCTGGATTACTCAGATTCATACAAATATATTAGCTTGAGAATTCTCTGTAAATAAGTCTAAATACTCATGAATTGACTCAGGATTAATGAAATCTTTCAAGTCTATTAACCTCCTACCCATAGTTTATCATTGTTAAACCATAAATCTATGATCCCTGGAAGTTAACCCTTTAAGATTCTCATTAATTCTTAAGACAAAAGATGATTTTGGAAACATCTTTCCCTTTTAGACGACATGTACTAAACTGTAACACCCCGGATTTAATAACCCAGGTCGGGATGTCACCGTCACACCTCCCTAGCCAGACACGGATTCTCCGAGCTTGCTAAAGAGATGCAAGACTATAGGTATTGCAAAGAGTTTTAAAACAAGTCCGGAATTTATTTAAAAATAATAATAATAATAATAATAATAATAATAAGTCTCATCCACACATAATAGTGATAATAATAAGTCGCAGCGGGAAATAATAAAATGGGCCGGTATGGCCAAAACTCGGGTTTTACATGCCCGATATGCAAGTATCATAAAAAGTGATAAAACAATGTTTAAATTTTTCCATCCCCCAAATGCATATGCTCATGCATTTTCTCCATACTCTGAAAAAGAGAAAAACAACAATTTTATCAGTATATAAAATACTGAGTAAGTCGATCCTAACATAGCAATAAAGGGGTTTAATTAAATAATTAAATTTTACTCCTAGGCATGCATACAAAAATATTCAATTTACCAATTTAAAAATAAATAATTTAATTGTATACTTGAACATGCATTAAATTCATAAATAATAATTTAACATGTTATAAAATTTAAGACATAAATTTAAATGCAAAATTTAAAGACTAGAATAAATAAATAAATACGTAAAAAGTATTAAGTCTTTTAATTTTTCCCGTTACGTCACCATTTCTCAATATTTAGTGTAGCCGGTCATCCGGCGGCCGCAGCCGTATCTGCCATACCCAGTAACACTCCGGAGCCTCGGGAAACCCATACGGATACTCCCGAGAGTGTAGGCCATGTATCTCAATGCCGTTTTGGCGTAGTATTTCAATAATATTCTCTCGTCCATTATAGGCCCGCAAAGAGAGGCTAGAGGGGCACCCTGCAGAGCACTCTCCCTCCACCAAAGTATCTCATGTATCGTTTCGATTTATTGTAACGGGATTTTTCAAAAGTATAGTTTTTATCGTATTTCAAGTTTTCGATCGTTTGTTTCGAAATTTCAAAATCTCACGATTTAAAGGTCGTTTGGCGTCACAGTTTATGCCTTTTTGATTTAAAAATTCATTTCAAATCCGAAAAATCTGAAATGTTTACAGTATATCAAAAACACCCTAACGAACATCTTTTGTGTTTTAACGAGTTCGAAATAAGTTGAGGAAACATGTCAAAAATCGAGTTTATTGCACAACATATACACTGTCAGGTTTCAGTTTTACCATAGTTCAGAAAATCGACGTTTTGACATACCAAAGTCACTCCATAAATTCTGAAATTTTATACACACATACTAGACATGATTATCTACAACTTTTATTTAGATTGCAAAGATCAATTCGGACTAGAAAAATATAGAAACATGCTCATCAAGTTCGGACATGTACACTGTCAGTTTTCGAAAAAGTTTTAACAAGGCAGTTTATGTTCGGAGCGATTTGGGGTAGTAAACATTGACGAAAATCTCTGAAATTTTTACACAAGATAGTTTAATGTGTTAGGATCAAAAGTCTAGTTTTGCGTTTTATGGTTTGACTTCTCGAAATAGGTTTTTTAATCGGATTTCAAAAATTGCGCATGTTGGGGTTTTTAAGTTCGATTTTTACGTTTCGTTACAAAGACACTAAATCGGACGCCCCTAAGCCACCCGTATTGATATGAAAGGCATCAACTTACAGTGATTGAGTGTTTAGTCATCCTAGGGTTGCTCGGCTCGTCCAAAGTTACTACGAATGGATCCACGCACACGTTCTCCTTCTCCTTCGGCCACGAACGTGTTTACAAGTCAAAGATCCAAAGTTAGATTGAGGATTTGAGATTAAAACGAGATAAGGAATCTGAAATAATCCTTACCAACGATATAAGGGATGTAAACCTTGATCTATACGTTCCCACGGTCAGTTTTGGTCGCCGGAAAGTTGTCGGAAGTTCATCGGGAAGTCGTCGGAAGAGTGTTTGGCTTTGGGAGTGTTTGGGAGAGTAGAGGGAAGTTTGGAGACTGAGAATGAGTGAGAATCTTCTCTCCCCTCGTCCTAATACTCCTTCCCCCGTCCAAAAACCACTTTCCTTAGTCGGGAGTTGTAATTTTGGCAACAAATCGCTGGAATCGCGTGATCTGCCGCATTCTGTGGTCTCACGCGGGGTTGGCACGATGGAAGGGTAAAGCCCGCGCGGATAGTGCGCGGCCTCCGCCCGGACTTCGGTCCGGGCGGGTCGTGCGATCCGTCGAGCCTTTCCTCTTCTCTTTCGGACTTCTATCCCTCTATGTTCTCGGATTCCGATTTTTTCGGGTCATTCTCGTATTACGATTCCCATCCTAAATTTATTCCGACTTAAATTGATTTCGTGTTCGAAATCTTAAGTCCGTCGGTTTTGGATTCGTCGGCTTCTAAATCGTCGTCTTTTGGCTTCCGTGCATTTTCGATTTTACGGATTCTCGGAACGAAACCTCTTTACTAAATTCTATTTTATATCCTAAAAATTACGGGTATTACAGTCTACTCTCCTTAAGAATCAACTTCGTCCTCGAAGTTGCGCTTTATCATCTCGTGAGATCGGGAATTGTTTGATTAAGCGATTGTATTATTGTGTGTTGTTGTTTGTTATTATTTGACTGAACCCAGAATTGAAATTTCCAAGTTGCCCACGTACCCCGTGAAGGGATCAAGTCATTACGTAGTTCAAAACAATTTGAATTTGTTTATTTGGGGTACAAAATACTCGGACAAAAATATCCGGAAATATTCGGGCCGTTACATCCTCCCCCCCTTAAGACTACAGTTATGTCCCCATAACTTTGGTTGCATCATTTTGGAAAAGGGTCGGGTAACGCTCCTTCATATCCGCCTCTAATTCCCACGTTGCCGTCTCGGCTTCGTGGTTAGACCAAAGAACCTTGACCATTCTCACGGTCTTGTTTCTTGTTACTCTCTCCTTCATGTCAAGTATTCGTACCGGAATTTCCTCGTAGCTCAAGTCATCATCCAATTCAATCTCCTCCGGTTGCAGTACATGGGTCGGATCGTGCACATACTTTTTCAACTGTGAGATACGGAACACATCATGGACACGAGCAAATTGTTGCGGCAATGCTAGCCGATATGCTAGGTTTCCCACTCTTTCTAGGATGTCATACGGTCCTATGTAACATGGACTCAATTTCCCTCGCTTGCCGAAGCGCATCACACCCTTCATTGGTGATACCTTCAGCATGACTTTATCGCCGATTTGAAATTCCAAGTCTTGCCATCTCACGTCGGAATAGCTCTTTTGCCGGTCCTGAGCGGCTCTCATCTTTCCTTGGATTATCTTGATTTGTTGAGACATGTCCTCAACAAGTTGCGGTCCAACTTCCATAGTCCTATTATTCTCTTCCCAGCTCAATGGGCTTCGGCACTTGCGCCCATACAGTGCCTCGAAAGGTACCATGCCGATGCTAGCATGGTAACTATTGTTGTAGGAAAACTCGATCAAAGGTAAATGGTTTTCCCAACTTCCCTTAAACTCTAGGAAACATGCCCTCAGCATGTCCTCCAACGTTTGGATCGTTCTTTTTGTTTGTCCATCCGTCATGGGGTGGAACGCGGTACTCATCTTTATTTTCGTACCGAGGGCTTCTTACAGTTTTGTCCAAAAATGATAGACAAATCTACTGTCTCTATCCGAGATGATGTCATGTGGTACTCCATGCCGGCGTACCACATTGTCGACATACGCCTTTGCCAATTTGTCCATTGACCAAGTGTCCTTCATTGGTATGAATATGGCAACTTTTGTCAACCTATCCACGATCACCAAGATTTTATTCATCCCTTTCGGTGACCGCGGTAATCCCTAAACGAAATCCATCGAAATGCTATCCCATTTCCAACTCGGGATTTCCAATGGTTGCATTAGTCTTAGGGGTTTTTGACGTACTGGCTTGATCTTCTGGCAGGTGAGGCATCTTTCCACAAACTCGGCTACCTCTTTTTTCATGTTCGGTCACCAATAGTTCTTCTTTAAGTCCTTGTACAGTTTATCGCCTCCGGGATGAACCGAGTAGGGAGTATTATGGCCTTCCTCGGAAGTTGTCTCCCCCAGAATTGTTACCGGATTGGTTATCCCTATTCCTCTTATCTTGTCCCTGAGATACCCGACTGGGCTCTCTACTCAATTTCCTCTTCATTTGTTGCATCCTCGCGACAGCTGTAACACCCGAGGAAAAACAAATTCAAATTGTTTTGAACTACGTCATGACTTGATCCCTTCACAGGGTACGTAGGCAGCTTGGGAATTTAAATACCAAGTTCAGTCATAAAATAAATCACAAAATAAAAACATAACCGAAAGCATCCCATCGTTTAAACCCGAAGAAACCAAAACACAACTTCAGTAAAATCATTAAGGAAGGACGGGACGAGTTTAAGTAGACGAATTATCATACGGGAGTTAGATCGAATTCGTAGATAAACCCACATGAGAATTTCGAGTCCGGAATGACCCAAAAAGTCGGACCAAGAGCGCGAAGGATAGAAACCCGATCGAGAAAAGGAAGAAAAGAACCGACGCACCACACAAACCGCCCGAACCGGCCGGTTCAGGCGGCGCGCACCCCGTGCGCATGCGCGCGGCCACCGCGCGGCCAAAGGGAGTCGCATCCCTGGATGGTTCGCGCACACTCCGCGCGGACAAAGGCCTATGTGCGCGTCACCAGCGCGCCAGAGGTGCAGGAGGTGTAAACTTTCCTTCCATGGCGATTTTCTTGCCAAAAATCCGACCTCTATCGGTGGCAAGCCGATCACAGCCTTAGGGAAAGGCTTAAAGTCGGATTTTGGGCACCCCTTTCCACCACTTTACAGAAAACAAACCCTAGACCTCCCACCCTTCCTCTCCAAGCAAGAAAACCTCTTCGACTCCACTTTCTGGCGAGCATTCCGGCAACGACGAGGCAAACGGGACGAAGCCTCTGCTTCCTAGACCTTTGGTAAGTCATGGTATAGTGTTTAGTTCGTCCATAAACCTTGAAAACTCGAAATCTAACATCTTTTCCCTTGCTACGATTTCACGGCGGGGGACGGACGAAAAGCGATCGGAGAAGTTGGCCGTTCGTCGCGACCCTAGGATATCCGGAAACCCTTTTCAGCGACCCCATCCTCATTCTAAGTAAGTTAAAACCTTACTCACAAATTTTCGTGGTTATTTGTTGTTTAAAACTCGAGATATAGGCTTGTAACAAAAATCGGTTTTCAAAAACCCTATTTCCGTCCAATTTCAAAGACTCGCCTAAAACTCGACCTTCGGGAATTCAAACCGAAAACTTTTCAACATAAAAGTTGTTCCTAACACCTTTTGTCTATCTTATGTCCAAATTTCAGCCATTGACATTAAGATTTGCTATCCCAAATTACGCCATAAACTTTCTGTGACAACCCGAACATTTCAAACTGTGACAGTTTCCCTTACTCGACTTGATGCATCTTTTTCACCCATTTTTCGAATGATTCAACTTTGCATTCCTAAACAAAAGTTGTAGATAATTGTGTATAGAGTGTGCATATAAAATTTCATGGATTTTGGTGATCATTTGATACGTCAAACGGTCGAATTTCAGAACTGCTTTAAAACCTTTTTGGAGCCCGCGAGTATACATTGGGTTGTGGTCGATTTTTGAGTATCAAGAATTCATTATTTCCAAATTCTTAAAACATGAAAGTTGTTCCTTAACGTGTTTTGTAATTACTGTAAAAATTTCGCATCAATTGGTTTTGAAATGAATTTTTAATCGGCGTTGCACGAACCTGTGACGAAACCAGTTTTTAAGACAGAAATCATTCTTTGCAAAGAACCCGAGAGTCGACTCACTTCGGAACCTTATTTCCAAAAACTTAAAACATGAAAGTTGTTCGTGTGTGTGTTTTCGAACTACTGTAAGAATTTCAGAGCTTTTGGTGTAAAGACGAATTTTTAATTAAGAAAGGCGTAAACTGCCTCGAATAGGATTTTTCGAACTTGAGAAAACTCGAACTATGAAAACGCGATGTCGATCAATTGATAACATTGAAAATACGAATTTTCGAAAAATCCCATTCACTAGGCTGAGCCGATCTTCATGCTATCATTATCTTTGAGACTGCCTCGTTAGTGGTCTCCTTACTATCTGAGATTGCCTCGTTAGTGATCTCGCGCGCTGTATTTTTTGATCGCCTCGTTAGTGGTCCTACTATCTTTTTGAGACTGCCTCGTTAGTGGTCTCCCATTGTTTGGACTGCCTCGTTAGTGGTCCTATGTTGAGATTGCCTCGTTAGTGATCTCCCGGTATGGTGTCCTCTTCTTAGTCGACGGGATAAAATGTAAAAGACTGGTGTGAGTGTTCTATTATGCTTTAATCGTATTTATTATGCTTTTGAATTATGTATTTAAAATTATGCATCTTAAATTATGCTTTAAATTACGCTTTTAAAATTTTGTCCTTTAATCATGTTTTCCGCTGCAAATAAATTATGTATTTTAAATTTATGTATGGTAAGCGAAATCTTTAGTTTAAACACATGTAACCCCTTCTATTTGTTAGTTAGGAATTAACTTACTCAGTATATTTTTATACTGACAACCGTTGTCATTCTTTTACAGAGTATGTCGAGTGATGCATATGCATACACTTGGGGAAAACTATTTATGAACATTTTCGCTTTCTGCACCGTATTACTGTTTTTACCGGGTCTGTTTAACCCGAGGTTTTGGCCATGTTGGCCGTGATTACTTTCCGTTGCATTTACTTTATTCATGCATGATGATTTATACTATCGTTCTTTGACTTAAGTATTATTAAATTCCGGACTATACGTTGAAATGTTTTTAAATCTTTTACGTGCCCACAAGCCTTGCATTTCCTTGGCGAGCTCGGAAATCCGTGTCTTGCTAAGGGAATGCGGCGGTGACACCTCGGCCTGGGTTATCAAATCCGGGGTGTTACAAGTTGGTATCAGAGCCCGGAATATTGTTTTGAAGCTATCATTATTTTTAGTAATATTATTAATATAATTATTTTGATATTTTAAACCCTAGTAATATTTTTAAGTATATTACTTTTAAAGACCACTAGTTTTATTTAGTCCACAAATTTATTTATAGCCCAATGTTTTAGCCAAGAAAAGAAAAATTAAACTTATCGGCCCACTATAGAGCCCCAACCTTTAGCAATTTATTTTAAACATACGAATAAATTAAATTTTAATGGGGAAGGGACTTGCACTTGCATGTTGCATTTAGATCTAATCCTGCACATCGTGACTTTGCCTAAAATATATCCTAACTCTGACCTACCTTGTCAACATTAGATGGCCGAGCCCAATGCGAACATGGTCAATTTGATGGTGAAATTGATGAATGCATACCTCGAGGGCCAACAGCACATCAATTACTTCAAACGCGGGTAGGACAGTTGGAGGGTAACGTGGCCCATCTGGGTCATCTTAAGCAGGCAGACCATCACCACATAACCCAGCTGCAGGAGCAAGTCGCGCAGCTTCAGGCCCAAGTGGCCCAGCTCCAGGACAAGAGTGATGGCTTGGAGGAGCAAGTGGAGAACCTGGGCTGGGACTTGACCAACCTAACCCAGGACGTTGGTGAGGCGATCCTCCAGAACCTGGGCCCTGGCCCCGACGTCGCTGTTCCCATTGACGTATCCAGCGACGAGGACGACCCCATCGAGGGTGCCCCTACCTGTCCCCTCTAGATTAGGGATATATATATATATCGATGCATTACTACTTGTACCTTCTTTGACTATTGCCAGCACTACTACGTTCATTCTACCGCGTATAACCCAATAAGTGTCTTTTGGAGCAATAAAAGAATTTCCAGCAGTTTTTTCATTTATCCTTTATACTTATTCGTGTATCATATCCACATACCCGGGAGAAACGCAACCACGTAAATATGCAATAACTAGTGGGCGGCCTCCACTCATGTAAATGCAGTGAAGAGGAAACGACGAAACCGTAGTACCATAAATCATAACTAATGCGGGACAATTCAACCATACTTCTAAAATAGCAGTAAACCACTAACACATGTCAAACATCTAACTAAGCAATAACATAACGAAAATATAAATCACAAATCCCAGACAACAGCAACGTCCTCATAAGGAGGAAACTAAACAGAGTACGTCTAATGCAAAACCTAAATGAAAACACGAAACCGAAAGGAGACATCACTGATCGGGAGGCGGGAACTGTCGGCGCATGTAGTCGTCCATCTGCCGCACATAGGCATACATGTCGGACATGGTGGCCTGCTGCTGAGCCTGCCTCGTAGCAAACGAGTCCATACGGGTCTGGTAGAAGTCCAGTCTAGCGTCTATGGCATCGTAACGAGCCTGCCCAGCTGCAAACCCGGCATCCATACCGACCCGCATCTCCTGCATCATCTGCAGCATCTGAGTCATCTCCTGCCCCTGAGGTGCCATTGCAGGAGGAGGAACTACTGGAGGAGGCGGTTGCTGCTCCGGTGGTACAACAAGGATCATGCCGCCGTCATCAGGCTGTGGGCGAAGTACAGCACGGGGAGCCCCACGGCGTAAGGCGCTACGCCGGTCAGCATAAGTCGGGATACGGTAGCAACGGCCCGCTACTAGGTCGTACGGATCTGTCTCCGGTGTAGTGCGAATCCCCTGCGTCGCGCACAAACCACAGATGAGGTGAACATGGGTAATCACCCTACTCCCTCGCCCTCTCCGCATACCCCGCAAGTTGTCCTCGATACAAGCTCCTACATTCACCCTACCGTCTCGCGCGATAAAGCAAATGGTCTAGTAGACGTGATCCAGGACAATGTGGCTCCGGGTGATCGGCCGGACGCGCCCTAACCACAGCTGAGCAAGCTCTCGCCAAGGGGAGTCCATTGTCGTCAAACGAAGCTCATGACCGTGCTCGAGCTGAGGAGGCACTATGGTGCATAAGGTGTTCCACGCAGGAGCAAGAACACGTCCCTCAGGCTGTGGGCGAAATACGCCATCGTCAGGCAAGCCAAAGTAGACATTGATCGCCCGAGCACTGAAGTCGAGATAGCGACCACGGACCCATACCCGGGATAGGTCGTCACCCTCCCCGAGACCGCCAATGTTGGCAATAACCTCCATAGCCAGATAACCGGAGGCAACGCCCTCGGGGTGACGTGCCAGACCGGTCCACTGCAGATACTCCAAGACTGCACTGACCCTGTCATCGCCCAGATGAAGAGGATATATGCCTCTCTCAGGGACGTAAGCCCTGTTTCGACGAAGCTCGTTGAAATAAAAGTCCTGGGCAGCCCTCGTCCTAAACCGGAACCTGTCGTGCCGGTGAGGACGCACCTCGTCCGGGAGACCCCTGAGTCGCGGGCCCCGCTGCTCCTCGTCCTCCTCTGGCTCGCTCTCGTCGGAATCAGGCATCGCCGGAGCGGCATGACTGGGGCCAGCCTCATCAGTAACTCATCTCCTAGTCCTCGGAGGACACATGAGAGACGCCAAAACGACCCACAAAAAGAGCAACATCCTGCAAGTTACCCAATACCGATTATAAGACTAAGTCCCACACAAAAGTCAAGTGAAAATGCGTAATGGGCATCAATATACACTTCCAACGTGAATATACCGTAAGGACAGCAAATCCTACCGTTTGCTAAGACCAATCAGGAGGTAATCTAGACAAAGTATATGCTCAAACTAGTGCCCAAACCCTTTGTGGCATTTCGTCGAACACGTTATGTGCGCAATAAACCAAAACCTAAGTTACTAACAACACACGGAAAATGCCCACAGAATGAGACAATCATTCTAATAACGACACATCATATCCTACAGCACCAAACAACAGGGGAACGAACTAATAATCACACCCCAATAACAACCAAACATCAAAAACTTCATAGCCTTTCTAAGGATTCGAATTCAACAAGAATTTGCCAAAAACATAAACACGTTATAACATAAACATAGGCAAGGCAACAAGAGTAACAACGATTGCCACGTACACTTGCTAATTTGCACAAACCAAGCCTAAAAGTAACAAACCCCCAATTCTTGTACACAAACCCTAATTTCCTAAATCTCTTCACAAATCAAGTCATTCAAAGCATAAAAGTTGAAATTAGTAAGTGGGTTTAGTAGATTCATACCTCGATGAGTGAAAATGAAGTCGAAATCAAGCGAACAAGAAGGTAACTCGCCGGATTTAGAGAGAATTGGGGGTGTATTCTCGAATGGGAAATGGGGGAAGTGACTCGCGCGGAGCGCGAGCCCCATTTCTTCGAACAGGTGGAGCCGCACGCTCTCCGCGCGCTGTGGCGCATTACCGCGCGGCCACCGCGCGGGACCCGGGGGGAAGTTTTATTTTCCTGTTTTGCTTAACCTCTTTTGCTATACGCTCCTCACTGAACCCGAGCATACATTGACAGTGAGATACAACGACGTGGGGCGTCACCTGACACTATACCTGACAAGGACAGCAGAATTGCCTCAAATCCGGGGTGTTACAACAGCTATCGCACGATCATACACCGCCTGCAAGTCCGGGTAATGGACGCCAGTGATCACTTCTCTTATGGTCAAGTTCAGTCCCATTTCAAATTTTTGTGCCTTTTCCACGTCTGTCGGCACGAGTCTTGGTGCGAAACGCACCAACTCCTTGAATCGGGCGTAGTATTCCTGTACCGTTTGTTCTCCTTGCTTGAACGAGGGGAACTCCTCTTACATCGCCGCCTTTGTGCTCATGGGATAAAATCGATCCCTGAGCAGTCCCATGAATTCCTCCCACGGTAGGGTTCTTCATCTTCAGTTAACTTGTCTTGCATGGCACGCCACCACTCGTCTGCCTCAGCTCCGAGGTAGTATGATGCCACATGCACCTTCTCGCCAATCGGGCACCTTACAGCGTTTAGTAACTTATCGAATGTTCGAATCCATTCCTCGAGTTTAGCCGGGTCCTCTTCGCCGGTGTAGCGCGGAGGGTGATACGAGTTTACCATAGCTAGGTAGTTAATGCAGGCCTCGGGTGGAGGTACCGCAGCTGCTTGGCCCTGGTTCACATGTTCGTTCCCTATCGCAATGAGAACCTCTTCTAAAGTGCGTAGGCAAGCGTCCATGTTGTTTGGCATAGGGTTTGCTGGCTCCTCCTGAGCGTGCACCCCCTCGTTGGGTATAGGCATATCTTGCTGCCCAGGTGTTTCGTTGGTATTGGGAGTAAAGGGCTGGGCGCGTGGTCTTCCTCTCGGTGCCATGTTGTTGCAAGAACAAGAGATTTTAGATTTTCTTGTTGAAGTATCATATAATGCTTGTGAAGTGATTTATTAAATAATGGATGGTATTAACAGGTATCAATCCACTAGATCCTGTTAGTAGAGGTTGTTTAGAGTTTTAGTGTATTATTTGTTGTTGTTGGAAGTTGCTTAATACTTGTTGTTTTGTTTGTTTGTTTTTTTTTCGTGAACAGTAACCTGTTTAGGTTTTTTTTTCGAAAATCTAGGGTCTAGGGTTTAGGGTTTTCAGGGTTTGCTGTTGGAGGTACCCTTGTTTAATTATTGTCATTATATAATATATATATATGTCGTTTATTTATTAATACTTGTATTTTTGTTTAGTTGTTATCTCATTATTATATATACATATGTTGTTTATTTATTATTACCTTGTTCCTTCATTTGATCAAGGTAATTAAAGAATGATAATTTAATAAAATGTAAGGAATAATTTAAATATACTTGTATATTTATTACTCAAGAGAAAACTTTTATTTGGGTTACAAGCATTCGAAACAGAAATCTAATGGAGAATATAAATAATAGTGCATCGGTATGGATATCTAAGTCTAGAGTGAATAAGTAGGTGCATCCTCGTCGCTGGATACGTCAATCGGGGTGGGTGTTCCAACAGGCTCGGGGCTCTGAGGAAATACATCATCAGCTAGGTTCGTCAGTTCCATTCCTAAGTGCCCTACTTGCATCATCAGTTCGTTATCCTTGTTTTGAAGTGCAACAACTTGGGTTTGAAGTTCAGCGACTTGGGCCTTGAGTTGAGTTATAGGTGATGGTCAGCTTCCCTAAGATGTCCCAACTGGGCCACGTTACCCTCTAGTTGCTGTACCCGAGTCTTGAAGTAATTGACATGTTGTTGTGACTCTAGATAGGCATTCATTAGTTTCATCATCAGATTGATCATGTTTGCGTTGGGTTCGGCCATCTAATGTCCACAAGGAGGTTAGAGTTAGAACATGTTTCGAGCAAAGTCAAGATATGCAGGAATTTAAATTTACATGAATATGCATATGCAATCCCCCCAATAAAAATTAATTTAATGTTTCTTTAATTTAAATTTAATCATGGATTTAAGAAATTAAAAAGTTGGGCCTCTATATTGGGCCAAAATTAATAATTTGGGCTAAAGTAACAAAAACATGAGTATTTGGGCCAAAATGATTGGGCCTATCATAAAAAAAAATTTGGGTCAAAATAATTAATCTTTGGGCTAAAAATATTATTCCAACTAGATAGAAAATTTTGGGCTCAAATTTTGGGCTAAAAATAATACTAGTAGTCTTAAAAATAATAAATTTAAAAATAATATTAGGTTTAAAATAATGGTTTAAAAATAATAATAATAGTAGCTTTAAAAAATTCCGGGCTCTGATACCAACTTGTAACACCCCGGATTTGATAACCCAGGCCGGGATGTCACCGCCATACCTCCCTAGCCAGACACGGATTCTCCGAGCTTGCTAAAGAGATGCAAGGCTATAGGTATTGCAAAGAGTTTTAAAACAAGTCCGGAATTTATTTAAAACTTATAATAATAATAAGTCTCATCCACACATAATAGTGATAATAATAAGTCGCAGCGGGAAATAATAAAATGGGCCGACATGGCCAAAACTCGGGTTTTACACGCCCGATATGCAAGTATCATAAAAAGCGATAAAACAATGTTTAAATTTTTCCATCCCCCAAATGCATATGCTCATGCATTTTCTCCATACTCTGAAAAAGAGAAAAACAACAATTTTATCAGTATATAAAATACTGAGTAAGTCGATCCTAACGTAGCAATAAAGAGGTTTAATTAAATAATTAAATTCTACTCCTAGGCATGCATACAAAAATATTACATTTACCAATTTAAAAATAAATAATTTAATTGTATACTTGAACATGCATTAAATTCATAAATAATAATTTAACATGTTATAAAATTTAAGACATAAATTTAAATGCAAAATTTAAAGACTAGAATAAATAAATAAATACGTAAAAAGTATTAAGTCTTTTAATTTTTCCCGTTACGTCACCATTTCTCAATATTTAGTGTAGCCGGTCATCCGGCGGCCGCAGCCGTTTCGTAAGTTTCTTGTGTAGCCGGTCATCCAGCGGCCGCAGTCGTATCTGCCATACCCAGTAACACTCCGGAGCCTCGGGAAACCCATACGGATACTCCGGAGAGTGTAGGCCATATATCTCAATGCCGTTTTGGCGTAGTATTTCAATAATATTCTCTCGTCCATTATAGGCCCGCAGAGAAAGGCTAGAGGGGCACCCTGCAGAGCACTCTCCCTCCACCAAAGTATCTCATGTATCATTTTGATTTAGTGTATCGGGATTTTTCAAAAGTATAGTTTTTATCGTATTTCAAGTTTTCGATCTTTTGTTTCGAAATTTCAAAATCTCACGATTTAAAGGTCGTTCGGCGTCACAGTTTACGCCTTTTTGATTTAAAAATTCATTTCAAGTCCGAAAAATCTGAAATTTTCACAGTATATCAAAAACACCCAAACAAAAAACTTTTGCGTTTTAACGATTTCAAAATAAATTGAGAAAACATGTCAAAAATCGAGTTTATTGCACAACATATACACTGTCAGGTTTCAGTTTTACCACAGTTCGGAAAATCGACGTTCTAACATATCAAATGGACTCCAAAAATTCTGAAATTTTATACACACATACTAGACATGATTATCTACAACTTTCATTTAGATTGCAAAAATCAATTCGGAATAGAAAATATAGAAACATGCTCATCAAGTTCGGACATGTACACTGTCAGTTTTCGAAAAAGTTTTAACTAGGCAGTTTATGTTTGGAGCGATTTGGGGTAGTAAACATTGACAAAAATCTCTGAAATTTTCACACAACATAGCTTAATGTGTTAGATCAAAAGTCTAGTTTTGAGTTTTCCGGTTTGACTTCTCGAAATAGGGTTTTTATTCGGATTTCAAAAATTGCGCATGTTGGGGTTTTTATGTTTGATTTTTACGTTTCGTTACAAAGACACTAAATCGGACGCCCCTAAGCCACTTGTATTGATATGAAAGGCATCAACTTACAGTGATTGAGTGTTTGGTCGTCCTAGGGTCACTCGGCTTGTCCAAAGTTACGACGAACGGATCCACGCACACGTTCTCCTTCTCCTTCGGACACGAACGTGTTTACAAGTCAAAGATCCGAAGTTAGATTGAGGATTTGAGATTAAAACGAGATAAGGAATCTGAAATACTCCTTACCAACAATCTAAGGGATGTAAACCTTGATCAATACGTTCCCACAGTTGGTTTTCGCTGCCGGAAAGTTGTCAGAAGTTCGTCGGGAAGTCGTCGGAAGAGTGTTTGGCTTTGGCAGTGTTTAGGAGAGTAGAGGGAAGTTTAAAGACTGAGAATGGGTGAGAATCTGCTCTCCCCTTGTCCTAATACTCCTTCCCCCGTCCAAAATCCACTTTCCTTAGTCGGGAGTTGTAATTTTGGCAACAAATCGCTGGAATCGCGTGATATGCCGCATTCTGTGGTCTCACGAGGGGTTGGCGCGGTGGAAGGGTAAAGCCCGCGCGGATAGCGCGCGGCCTCTGCCAGGACTTCGGTCCGGGCGGGTCGTGCGATCCGTCGAGCCTTTCCTCTTCTATTTCGGACTTCTATCCCTCTATGTTCTCGGATTCCGATTTTTTCGGGTCATTCTCGGATTACGATTCCCATCCTAAATTTATTCCGACTTAAATTGATTTCGTGTTCGAAATCTTAAGTCCATCGGTTTTGGATTCGTCGGCTTCTAAATCGTCGTCTTTTGGCTTCCGTGCATTTCCGATTTTACGGGTTCTCGGAACGAAACCTCTTTACTCATTGGATTAAATTCTATTTTATATCCTAAAAATTACGGGTATTACATAAACATCCAACTGCAGAACAGGTTTTTCTTCATTACCCTGAGTAAATAATGAACAAACAGGCTTGTATCATTATTTCTACTCAATAAGCTGATGAAAGTAATGATGTAAGAATGATAATGAAATGCAATTATCTTCTGATGAAAGCATAATACTCAGCAGTGAGTCTGGGAAATATCCCAAAATACTATGAATATAAGTAGTAATATATGTATAAAGAAACGGTGAGGGTTCTGAATCCTCTAAGCAAAATACTAGGGTGCTCCCAAAATATAGGTTGGGAGCTAGACGGAATATAGGGAATTACTTCCCCTTTAAAAAGAGTTTGAGAATCAATTATGCAAAATAAGTGTCCAAGATAACTTGCAGTAATTATCTTGGGGTTTTAAACTAGGAACACTCTAATTCTCCGCGCGCTATATCTGTACAGCGTGGAGGGAGTTATTGTTCAAAGAATGTTCCTCAGATTTGATTAATACAAGGAATTGAACTCCTCGCAGTAGAATCTAAATAATGCGGCGATGTTATTTAAATCCTGTTTATAGAATAGATGATATATACTTATAGCGAGGATAGATTTGGTTTCCTTCAGAAAAGGGACCAATTCTGATGTCATCTCAGATTATTCGCTCGCTTTGTTCAAATGAACAAAGCGAGAGCTCTGATATAACATGTTCAAGAGTTTAAAGAATAGGATTCGTCCCTCGCTTTATCACAGTAATGCGATAAGGCGAGAATGAAGTATTGTATGAAGGAAAATACTAAGTTTAAGATATATTGAAAATCTTTCTCGCTCTATTCCATATCTAGAGATATTGCGAGTAAGATTTCTCAATCTTAATCAGGAAAGTAAATTCCAAAGTTTTCAGTTCTCAAAGATTGTCACGCTATGTTTAACACTGCGTGGGTCTTTAAGAACTTAATGAAGAATTAATTCACTAACCTTCAATATTATTATTATGAACCGAAATTTGATTAAAAGTACAACTGGAAAGTTATTCATTCAATCATCCCGTGAAAGATATTCATGAACTCAATAATTGAAATTCCAAAATTTCTAAGATACATGTATTTGCAAACATCTACAGTTTGACGAATTATGAAATGAACGAAATTACAGAAAATGGATTGTAAAGTTCCCAAGAAATTCTGATTCAAAGAGATTATCGAGGTTTAGGATACTTCCTTCCAGGATTAAAAAATTTAAACAAAGAATTCAAATCAGGAATATGGAATCTCAATCTGTTTAAAGAAAACACAACTGAAATTCTCAATTATATATACAATTCCCCTGATTATAACCATCGTTTTTACTGATCCAACCGTGAGAATTCAATAATTGCGATCCAAAAGAGAAATTATTCAATATAACATTAGATTTTCCTCCACAAATAAAAAAATGTAACAAGAAATGTAAATGAAAACACCTGGAGATCTGGATCTCATCGGAAAAATGCAAAATTGATTCACGGAGTTGTGAAAACAAGATAGGTGTTCGACGGTGCGATGGTGAAATTACATCCCGAATGCCATCCTTCTCTCCAGATTTTCATGAATCTAATCTAATGTACTAAACAAAAGTTCAAACTAATCAGCTGAAATTGAAAATCGAATCTGAAGAACGCAAACTTAAATCGCAGAACGTAAACCCTAGCTATCTACCTACCTACTAAGCTCTAAAAATGAAACAGAAGAATATTGAGAGAAATTCTTCGATCTCCGGCTTAGCCCGAGTTGATCTCCAAGTGGGTCTATTTATAGACTTGTGAAAGTAACCGTCTCCCAACTGGATGCTAACTGCTCGCGCTTTCTCTCTCGCCCCACGCTTTGTCCTGTTCCTTCAAAGCGTGGGCAGTGTGAAGTTACCTCTTCTGGCAAAGCCAGGTCTTCACAATCTTCATCAAATAAAGTTCTGCTCGCTATAACTCTTGCCTTTCCAAACTAGCGCGAACTTAGCTCTTCTCGCAATATGATTTTTATCGTCGCGTGAGCTTCCAAGACTTGTGCAATTCTGCTTCCACACTCCTCGCATCAATTCTTCCTCGCTCTCGGCATAAACCAAACTTCTCACTCGCAACATCACTTTTTCCCTGTTGACAAAGCGAGACTTAGTTCGCAGCAAGAAACAATGCGAGACAACAAATTCCAAATTATTCTAACAGTTTAAAGTAATTTCAATGAGTATTCAGATTCTTATCCTGATCCTATTCTTCCAAGAATTTTGACATTCTTTTCCATTTCTTCACATAATATCGAGGAAAATAAGGTAAAAAATTGTGATCATGGCAACAATTTAGACGAAAATGACAGTCATGAATGACTGTCATCACCATCCTCACATTTAGAACCACTTGTCCCCAAGTGGTAGGGAACTACAAATTTTCAAAGAACGAGTCTAAATTGTGGCCTCCAAAATTCAGAATTAATATAAGATCTTCATTGGATCTTTGCCTTCTCTTTTCCAACTACTTCAAGCTTGACTTATTCAATCAATTGATGCTTCATACCTGACTTCTAATTTACCAGACTCAATAAAGATATTGACAAGAGTGATTTCCATTTTTGTGAATTATTGTATTGTTCTTTAGTTAGTCAGATTTTCTCATTTTACGCTCAATCCTATCCAACTTATGTTCATACCTAGTGCTTCTGAATCCTTAGCCAAAAAGAATGAATTTTTTTTTTATAAATGAAGGGGTGGCCTCTCGTGGCTTTCAATAGCTCGGTTTCACATTATTAGGAGGAGTCGCATGACCTGACATTGCAGATGAAACTTCAACTCCCCTACCCTTGACTTTGCTCTTTTAGAGTTCTTCAACTCATAAGTCAGAGGGGCAGCTGTGCCAGCTACTTATATCCACATTATTTTACCACGTTTGTTTCTAAATCTTCCCTTGTTTTGGCTTTGGACTCATACTTCACTTGATATGCACACTCATCTTTTAAGAGAGACTAGATTGGATCAATCCTTCTAACCTTAGTCCAATTTATTGTTTATAGTATGCAAATCACTCAAGTTAATAAAATCAAATAGTCTTCAAATTGTTCATCTAGTAATGACATTAATCAATCTCCAAGTACTTAGCTTTCAACAATTGTCAAAAGCGGCTTCAGATACAATCAGAATCTGTAAAATGTATATATATGTCATCAGCCACTTAGACTTAGTCTTCTACTTCTTTTAGCAACTTCCTATCCCACTTAAGTCCTAGTTCTGATTACCCAAAACATTCCCTATGTTATAGAATATTGATTCTACAGAATGACTTGGTCTAAAGCTTATCTACTCTATCCTTATCAAGTAATGGATTCAAAATAAAGCAATCAACAGTTCAAATAGAAGAAATAATGGAGAAATGCTAGAAGAAGAATATACAAAAAGAAAGAGTTTAAGATACTCCCCTGTGAGAATGTCTGCACTTCTTGATCTATGCAGTTCCTGACGGATCATTGCTTGGGTCTTTAGGTGGTGCTGAGGGTGGCTTTTTAATGTCAGCTACAAATTTGGCTAGGATATCTACCAGCCTCGTGCTATTCTGCTGCTCCTGCCTCCTAAGCTCCATATCCCTCTCTCTCTTGTCTTCTTTCTTCCAATTCTTTTCTTCTCAGCCTATCATATCTTTCCATCTCCTCTCTTCTCATTCTTTCCTTTCTATCCCATTCTTCCTTTCTTATCTTCTCTTGCCTTTCCATCTCCTCTTTCCTGAGTTTTTCTTCAGTTTGAATCCTGACATGTTCAAGCTCAATCCTCTTCTGTTCCATCTCCCTTTGTATGTGTTTGTCTTCTGACATGGTTTTTACCAACATTTCCATAGATTGTGCAAAACTTTGGATTGAAGTACTCATGTTCTGAGATTCATCCACTGACACTGTATTCCTCAATGGTTGTCTTGGAATTTGAGATGGTGCTGAACATCTTCGAGCTCCTCATCTTCAGGAATATCATTTAATGTAGGAGATGCTGCTGAAATCTTTGATCTTTTTGCTACAGCTTTAGACTGAGATGATTTAGATTTTGAAGGAAGTTTGGGTTGCCTGGCTTTAGGAGATGGTATTTTTGATCCTGAACCTTCAGAGGTCAGTTCATCCAAATCTGGCAATTCATAAACCAATTCTCCTCTTAAAGTAACCACTGGTAAGGGAATAGGTGGATCTATCCTTATGATCTCTGTCAAAAATGGTGCCATCAGTACTCCTTGCTTTTCACAAAGTCTTTTAATAAGATTTGGGTATGCTAGTGTTGCATCTTCCCCAACTCTTGATTTGAAAACATTGAGCACATGATGTGCAACACCACACTTTCTTCCTGCCCAAATCAATGTAAATCCTTCAAAAGTTCCGGCAGGTCTTTGGAAATTTGTAGTAGGCCTGAGCTTTGAGTAATAGAAATCAAGTGTTGGCAGATACTCAGTTTTCAAATTCTTAAGTGGAATTTTATTCTGTTCAGTTCCTCTGTGTTGAACAAAATCCTAATGCCATTTTTCTAGCATTGATCAACTTATTGCCCTGAGTCTTTTTCCTCAAGAGGATTTCAGACCTGACTTCTGGCTGTTCCAGCATAGGTGCCTGTATTAACTCATTCAGGGTTTCTACATTAACTTGCACTGTTTTACCCCGGATCCAAGTTGTCTCAGCTTCCACATCAAAATTGGCATAGAGTTCCCTGGTCAACTCCACATTTCCACACTTGTTATTATGCCTCATGAAGATGTCCCATTCATTGATCCTTCTCCAGTAATTGATACACTTATGGCTCAGACACTTAGGATGGAATCCCTTGTCTGGGACAATCATCTTTGACATTTTCAGATAATTTTCTACTGCTTCTTTTCTTCCATTGAATTTAATTTTGATCTCCTCCTTTGTAAACTCAGTCCTTTTCTCAATGCTGTCAGGAATTGACAATCTTACCATCGGACTATTCTTTCCCCAATAGCTTAAAGGCTTAAGCTCTGGAACTTCTTTTCCAGGGGAAAATCCTTCAGAAGTATCTGATTCACTCCCTCCAGATTCCTGCGCCTCTTCCTGATCATCTCCTACAGCCTCTTCTTCTTCATCACCTGTCTGATTTCCTTCCTGGATAGGTTCTACATTCTCTTCTTGATCTTCCACTGTTTCAGTACGATGAAAATCATCAATATCTGAACCAGGTATAAGTGAAGTGCTTGTGTCTATCCTTTCAGTTATCTCCAAGCTCTGCTGATTCAGTGTTTCTGTAGGTTCTTGTAGTTCTGGCTCTGGGCCTGGTTCTGGTTCATTCAAGAAAGGTGGGAGCTCATTAGATTCTGAAATGAATACTCCTTGAATTGCCAAATGCTCTTATAATTAATGCCTTTTGTCTTCAATCCAAACAGGGTCTTGCATCCTGGAGATTGCCCTCTGAGCTACCTCATTCCTAATTGGAGATGGTAAGATCCACCGGTTAAGTTGAATGTCAGCCAAAGTTTGTGACTTCACACTTTGATAAACATTTGGATCAACCAAGTATTCTTCCTGCTGTTCTTTTCTGACAACTTTTTCTTCATAAAGAACCATCTGCCTCTCTTGATTATTCTGAGATTCATTCCTCTGGACCTCTTCTCTGTAAGCCTGAAGTGCTAACGGACTTGGTTCCACTTCTGCTCCAGAATTAATCTGCTGTTTAACATTTTCTAGCTCCAACTCAAGCTTCTCTGCATATTCAGTTGCTTGTTCCTTGGTAGTGCGTGCATTTCCTCCTCCTCTAGCCAGCTTTCTGTATTTCTTAATTAGACCTTCCAGAGATGTGTTCAAATTTCCAACAGTGATTCCATGCAAATTCAAATCATCAAAGTCTTGCAAATCTTTGATCAATCCTTCTTGAACTGTATCTCCCACTAATTCATTGACTAGATCTAGAGCTTCTTGGTCAACTGAATTTTTCTCTTGTGATAAATTCTGTTCCAATTGATGTACCTTACTAAGTGAGCTGTCAGCTTCCTCAGTAGGATTCTCAACAAATTTATCATGTTCTCTTCTTGGCAATTCTTCCAAATCAACCTGACCTGCAGCTAGAGTTTGATTTACTTGTGCCTGTTGTTCTTTATCATGTCCTTCTAAATTTTCCTCTGGACTGGCTTCAGTATGTTGAGATTGAATAATTGGATCCATAGGTTCTTGTATTGGAGCTTGGTATTCAACAATACAAGATTTCTGCCCCTCAGGATCAATGTCTCCTAATTCCTGATCTTTAAAAAGTACAAGTTCCATTCCTTCTGTAGAGACTTTCTCAGGTTTGATTTCTTCATTTCCAACATAAGGCACAACAGCTTGCTTGACTCCCGTGGTTTCACCTTCTCCTCTTCAGAACTCATGTCATGAGTAAAACTTTGGTTTCCTGGCCTTTATCTTTATCCTGAATTTCTTGATAGGTTTATAAGGCTCCTTTTCTTGCTGCTTTTCATTCTCATGAACAGTTTCTTGTTGTACTACCTCCTCAAGAGAGGGTTCTTGCTGTTTTGAGGATGACTTTTCCTTTCTTTTATAAACAACAATGTCTTTCCTTCCCTGAGGTTGTTGTAATAGTTCTTTGTTTTCCTTCATCAGTTGCTCTGATCTGGAGTTCCTTTTTTCAAATCCAACACTTCTTTATCTGTTAATTCATCTTCATGTTTCCTCTTCTTAGAAGGTTGGCTAGTGTAATACCCGGGGTTTTTACAACGCCCAAAGAAACGAAATAAAATTTATTTCCCAGAAGAAAATAATTTATTACAATAAATTATTGCTCGGAAATGGCGTGACCGATAAATTCAAAGAATTCGAACCCAAATTTTGGTCAAGTCGAAATGGGATGAAAGAGGGAAAGGAAGCCCGAAGATATTCCATGGATTAATCCCAAAAGAATTGGAATTAAATTCAAGAAGGAAAAGAATTTTAATTCCAAGAACCCGTGAAGTCGGAAATAAATTAATTAGATAAATTATTGCACGGGAACCACAGGACGACGAATTCAAGCCGACGGATTCGAACTCGACGAATTCTTGATTTCAAATATGAAATTCATTGGAGTCAAAATAAAATTTAGAAAGGAATCGTAACCCCAGAAATGACCCGAAAAGTCGAACCGAAAACGTAGGGGATAGAAACCCGATCGAGAAAAGAAGAAAAGACCCGACGGACCACGCGGACCGCCGAACCGGCCGGTCCGGCCGGCCCGCGCTCTCCGCGCGCCGCCGCGCGGCCACCGCGCGGACGGAGGAGTCGCGACTCCAGGGCAGACCACGCGTGCTCCGCGCGGACAAAGGCCTATGTGCGCGTCACCAGCGCGCCAGAGGTGCAGGAGGTGTAAACTTTCCATCCATGGTGATTTTCTTGCCAAAAATCCGTCCTCTATCAAGGGGAAGCGGATCAAGGCAATGGGGGAAGGTTATAGAGGCTGTGTGGCCGCCCCTCCCCCATAATTTCCAGAAAACAAACCCTAGCCACCTCCAATATCCCTCTCCAAGTCGAAACCTCTCCGAACTCACTTTCCGGCAAGTATTCCGGCGACGGCAAGGCGAAAGGAACCAAGCCCTGCCCTCTAGACTCTTAGTAAGCTATTGTAAAAAGTTTTAATTCGTCCATATATCTCAGAAACTCCCATTCTAACCATTTTTCCTCACTATGATTTCCCGTCGGAAAACGAACAAAAAGCGATCGGAGAAGTTGGCCGTTCGTCGTGACCCTAGGACATCCGGAAACCCAATCCAGCGACCCTATCATCATTCTAAGTAAGTTAAAACCTTACTCACAAATTTTCGTGGTTGTTTGTTGTTTAAATCTCGAGATATAGGCTTGTAACAAAAATCGGTTTTCAAAAACCCTATTTTCGTCCAATTTTAAAGACTCGCCAAAAACTCGACCTTCGGGAATTCAAACCGAAAACTTTTCAACATAAAAGTTGTTCCTAACACCTTTATCTATCTTGTGTCCAAATTTCAGCCATTGACATTAAGTTTTGCTATCCCAATTTTCGCCATGAACTTTCTGTATTGAACCGAACCGTTTAAATCTGTGACAGATTCCTTCATTCAACTTGATGCATGTTTTTCACCCATTTCTCGAATGATTTAACTTTGCATTTCTAAACAAAAGTTGTAGATAATTGTGTCTAGATTATGCCTACAAAATTTCACGAATTTTGATGTTCATTTGATATGTCAAACGGCCAAGTTTTTAGAACTGTTTTGAATTCGTTTTAAGGGCCATGAGTATGCAGTGAGTTGCACTCGATTTTTGAGTACCAAGAATTCATTATTTCCAAAAACTTAAAACATGAAAGTTGTTCCTTAATGTGTCGTGTAGTTACTGTAAAAATTTCACATCGATTGGTTTTGAAATGAATTTTTAATCGGCGTTACACGAACCTGTGACGAAAACAGTTTTTAAGACGTAAATTATTCTTTGCAATAAACTCAAATTTCAACTCACTTCGGAACCTTATTTCCGAAAACTTAAAACATGAAAGTTGTTCGCGTGTGTGTTTTTGAATTACTGACAAAGTTTCAGAATTTTTGGGGAAAAGACGAATTTTAAATTAAGAAAGGCGTAAACTGCCTCGAATAGGATTTTTCGAACTTGAGAAAACTCGAACTATGAAAACGTGATATCGATCATTTGATAACTTTGAGATACGAACTTTCGAAAAATCCCGTTCACTAGGCTGAGCCGATCTTCATACTATCTTTTGAGACTGCCTCGTTAGTGGTCTCCCTTTATTTGGACTGCCTCGTTAGTGGTCCTACGATTATTGAGACTGCCTCGTTAGTGGTCTCCTTACTATGCCAAAACGGCAGTTGTGCACATGGCCTGCCAAATCGGCAGTGGGAAATACACGGCCTGCCCGAGTGGTAGTGAAACCGTTTGAAAGGCCTGTCAAACGACAGTTGATATACATGCCTGTCAAATTGACGGTAGATACACATGGCTAGCCAAAACGGCAGTCAAAACTGATATGGCTGCGGCCGCCGGTTCACCGGCTAACTGATTATGATTTTTGAGATTGCCTCGTTAGTGATCTCCCTTGTGTGGTGTCCTCTTCTTAGTTTACGGGATGAAAGTAAAAGACTCGTGTTTACGCTTAAATCGTATTTACTATGTTTTTAAATTATGTATTCAAATTACGCGTCTGAAATTATGCTTTAAATTATGCTTTTAAATTAAGTCTTTAAATTATGTATTCTCGTCTTGAATAAATTAATCATGCTTTTCCGCTGTAAGTAAACTATGAATTTTAAATTAATTTCGTAACGCATGAAAAATGTAATTTCAATTAAACACATGTAACCCCTTAAATTGTTAGTTAGGGATTAACTTACTCAGTATTTTATATACTGATAAAACCCGTTGTTCATTTTTCCATTACAGAGTACGGAGCATGATCATGCATCGGGGGATTACTCTGGGCATTTAATTATTTGTTTTACATGACGTGCATACGGGCTTGTTAACCCGAGTTTTGGCCATGTCGGCCCTGTATCTTAATTTCCGCTGCAACTTATTATTTTTATCATGTATGGATGATATTACATTATTATTTTTAAGTAATTCCGGACTTGCTTTTAAAACATTTTCCAACGCTCATAGCCTTGTATCTCTTTAGCAAGCTCGGAGAAACCGTGTCTTGCTAGGGAGGTGCGGCGGTGACACCTCGGCCTGGGTTATCAAATCCGGGGTGTTACAGAGTGGTATCAGAGCCCGGAAATATTTTTAAATTATTATTATTTTTTTTGGCCAATATAGAGGCCCAAGGATTTTTAAACAAATATTAATATTATTTTTAAATCTTTAAGTACCATTATTATTATTTAAATTTTAAGTTTCATTTCCATGGAACAAAATTTATTTGAAACCCATGGAAAATATTTACATATGCATAGAAATTTTTCCAACAAGTTTTTAAAGTCACGAAAATATTTTTCGGGGTTGGGGTAGCATTGTATAAAGCATACATGCATTCGCATACATACATACATGAATATCGCGCTAATTTTTTTTTTATTTTATGTGAATTAACAGTGTCAAAACTCTTACCTTCAAATTGGTCATGACATTGACTTAGAAGCAATTGCTTTAAACTAATTCTGCCTCAGTCTTATAATTTGATCACCTAAGTTTAGCATTCTCCTATCTATTACCTCTTTCCAATCCTACCTTATAGATTTTCTTGAACGCTAACTTGCCTTAGATTAGAAACTCATCTTCACGTGTGTTGATAACAGAGAATGGCACCTAAGGGAAAATCGAGAAAGGAAATCCCAAATAACACTAACGCTGACCTCCCCAACACACCGAACAACAATGAGATCCCTCAGAACATAGAAGGGCGAGTGCCTCATGTTCCCAACAATATGGATGGGCGTCTAAGGACTGTCGAGGAAGTTCTCGTAGTATTAGGAAATGCTGAAGTGCAACGTGCACAAGCGGGTGTACCACCACCGGTAACCCGGGTCAACTACTTAGCCTTGGTAAACCCTTACCAACCACCCCACTACGCCGGCGAAGAGGACCCGGCTCAGCTAGAGGAATGGATACGGACGTTCGACAAGCTGTTGAACGCCGTAAAGTGTCCCGACGGGGAAAAGGTTCACGTAGCTTCATACTACCTAGGAGGCGAGGCGGATGATTGGTGGCAAGTCACCCAATGGAAACGTGCAGAGTACGACGAGCCCTACACATGGTCAGAATTCACGGATTTGCTTAGGGATCATTTTTATCCCATGAGCATGAAGGCTGCTATGTATGAGGAATTTCTGACACTGAGGCAAGGAGGAAAGACGGTCCAAGAATACTATAACCGTTTCAAGGAGTTGGTGCGGTTCGCGCCGAGACTGGTGCCAACTGGTGTAGAGAAGGCACAGAAGTTCGAGACGGGACTGAACCTATCTATTAGAGAGGTGATCACGGGCGAGCACTATCTTGACCTACAAGCTGTGTATGATCGTGCAGTAGCGGTTGCACGCGTTCAAGGACTGAAACAGAAACCGGTAGGTGGGACTAAGCAAGGACCACAAGGACGATACAGGAGGAATAAGGACCATTCCCGTAGAAACTTGGACCGACCACATCAAAACGACAATGGACGAAACAAGGGGATAGTCTTCAACCATGGCGACTATGCGCCACCATGTCCAAAGTGTGGTAAACCACACTATGCGAGAGGATGCACTCAGCCTGGAGCATGCCTTCGGTGCGGTCGACATGGTCATCGACTGCGTGACTGCCGGACGCGAATAGAAAATATAAACAAGAGGGAGGACGTGACCACTCGGCCCAAGTAACCGTAAGAAGTTTTCAAGCATCGACAAACTACATTTATTTTTGAGTACGACTCTAAGAATTGTATCCAATCAAAAATAAATGAATTCAAATTGTTTTGAACTACGTTATGACTTGATCCCTTCACGGGGTACGTAGGCAGCTTGGAAATCTAAATTCTGGGTTCAGTCAAATAATAGCAAACAACAACACACATTAATACAATCACGCAACCAAACAATGTCCGAGCTCGTGGGGAGCTAACGCCCAACTTCGAGGACGAAGTTGATTCCTAAGGGGGAGAGGATGTAACACCCGAGAAATTTAATTCACGTTCAAAGGAATGGAATAAATTTCTTGTGGAAGACGTTTATCCTTAAGGAAAGTAGATGGAAATACCCCAACATTAAATTGAGCCCAAAAGAAAGCGAGGGGCGCAACTTCGGGGACGAAGTTGATTCTTAAGGGGGGTAGACTGTAATACCCGGGGTTTTTACAACGCCCAAAGAAACGAAATAAAATTTATTTCCCAGAAGAAAATAATTTATTACAATAAATTATTGCTCGGAAATGGCGTGACCGATAAATTCAAAGAATTCGAACCCAAATTTTGGTCAAGTCGAAATGGGATGAAAGAGGGAAAGGAAGCCCGAAGATATTCCATGGATTAATCCCAAAAGAATTGGAATTAAATTCAAGAAGGAAAAGAATTTTAATTCCAAGAACCCGTGAAGTCGGAAATAAATTAATTAGATAAATTATTGCACGGGAACCACAGGACGACGAATTCAAGCCGACGGATTCGAACTCGACGAATTCTTGATTTCAAATATGAAATTCATTGGAGTCAAAATAAAATTTAGAAAGGAATCGTAACCCCAGAAATGACCCGAAAAGTCGAACCGAAAACGTAGGGGATAGAAACCCGATCGAGAAAAGAAGAAAAGACCCGACGGACCACGCGGACCGCCGAACCGGCCGGTCCGGCCGGCCCGCGCTCTCCGCGCGCCGCCGCGCGGCCACCGCGCGGACGGAGGAGTCGCGACTCCAGGGCAGACCACGCGTGCTCCGCGCGGACAAAGGCCTATGTGCGCGTCACCAGTGCGCCAGAGGTGCAGGAGGTGTAAACTTTCCATCCATGGTGATTTTCTTGCCAAAAATCCGTCCTCTATCAAGGGGAAGCGGATCAAGGCAATGGGGGAAGGTTATAGAGGCTGTGTGGCCGCCCCTCCCCCATAATTTCCAGAAAACAAACCCTAGCCACCTCCAATATCCCTCTCCAAGTCGAAACCTCTCCGAACTCACTTTCCGGCAAGTATTCCGGCGACGGCAAGGCGAAAGGAACCAAGCCCTGCCCTCTAGACTCTTGGTAAGCTATTGTAAAAAGTTTTAATTCGTCCATATATCTCAGAAACTCCCATTCTAACCATTTTTCCTCACTATGATTTCCCGTCGGAAAACGAACAAAAAGCGATCGGAGAAGTTGGCCGTTCGTCGTGACCCTAGGACATCCGGAAACCCAATCCAGCGACCCTATCATCATTCTAAGTAAGTTAAAACCTTACTCACAAATTTTCGTGGTTGTTTGTTGTTTAAATCTCGAGATATAGGCTTGTAACAAAAATCGGTTTTCAAAAACCCTATTTTCGTCCAATTTTAAAGACTCGCCAAAAACTCGACCTTCGGGAATTCAAACCGAAAACTTTTCAACATAAAAGTTGTTCCTAACACCTTTATCTATCTTGTGTCCAAATTTCAGCCATTGACATTAAGTTTTGCTATCCCAATTTTCGCCATGAACTTTCTGTATTGAACCGAACCGTTTAAATCTGTGACAGATTCCTTCATTCAACTTGATGCATGTTTTTCACCCATTTCTCGAATGATTTAACTTTGCATTTCTAAACAAAAGTTGTAGATAATTGTGTCTAGATTATGCCTACAAAATTTCACGAATTTTGATGTTCATTTGATATGTCAAACGGCCAAGTTTTTAGAACTGTTTTGAATTCGTTTTAAGGGCCATGAGTATGCAGTGAGTTGCACTCGATTTTTGAGTACCAAGAATTCATTATTTCCAAAAACTTAAAACATGAAAGTTGTTCCTTAATGTGTCGTGTAGTTACTGTAAAAATTTCACATCGATTGGTTTTGAAATGAATTTTTAATCGGCGTTACACGAACCTGTGACGAAAATAGTTTTTAAGACGTAAATTATTCTTTGCAATAAACTCAAATTTCAACTCACTTCGGAACCTTATTTCCAAAAACTTAAAACATGAAAGTTGTTCGCGTGTGTGTTTTTGAATTACTGACAAAGTTTCAGAATTTTTGGGGAAAAGACGAATTTTAAATTAAGAAAGGCGTAAACTGCATCGAATAGGATTTTTCGAACTTGAGAAAACTCGAACTATGAAAACGCGATATCGATCATTTGATAACTTTGAGATACGAACTTTCGAAAAATCCCGTTCACTAGGCTGAGCCGATCTTCATACTATCTTTTGAGACTGCCTCGTTAGTGGTCTCCCTTTATTTGGACTGCCTCGTTAGTGGTCCTACGATTATTGAGACTGCCTCGTTAGTGGTCTCCTTACTATGCCAAAACGGCAGTTGTGCACATGGCCTGCCAAATCGGCAGTGGGAAATACACGGCCTGCCCGAGTGGTAGTGAAACCGTTTGAAAGGCCTGTCAAACGACAGTTGATATACATGCCTGTCAAATTGACGGTAGATACACATGGCTAGCCAAAACGGCAGTCAAAACTGATATGGCTGCGGCCGCCGGTTCACCGGCTAACTGATTATGATTTTTGAGATTGCCTCGTTAGTGATCTCCCTTGTGTGGTGTCCTCTTCTTAGTTTACGGGATGAAAGTAAAAGACTCGTGTTTACGCTTAAATCGTATTTACTATGTTTTTAAATTATGTATTCAAATTACGCGTCTGAAATTATGCTTTAAATTATGCTTTTAAATTAAGTCTTTAAATTATGTATTCTCGTCTTGAATAAATTAATCATGCTTTTCCGCTGTAAGTAAACTATGAATTTTAAATTAATTTCGTAACGCATGAAAAATGTAATTTCAATTAAACACATGTAACCCCTTAAATTGTTAGTTAGGGATTAACTTACTCGGTATTTTATATACTGATAAAACCCGTTGTTCATTTTTCCATTACAGAGTACGGAGCATGATCATGCATCGGGGGATTACTCTGGGCATTTAATTATTTGTTTTACATGACGTGCATACGGGCTTGTTAACCCGAGTTTTGGCCATGTCGGCCCTGTATCTTAATTTCCGCTGCAACTTATTATTTTTATCATGTATGGATGATATTACATTATTATTTTTAAGTAATTCCGGACTTGCTTTTAAAACATTTTCCAACGCTCATAGCCTTGTATCTCTTTAGCAAGCTCGGAGAAACCGTGTCTTGCTAGGGAGGTGCGGCGGTGACACCTCGGCCTGGGTTATCAAATCCGGGGTGTTACAGCTAGTCTTCCCAGACTTGTGTTTCTTCACCCTACTCCGATTCCTTTTCTTAACCGAAGGTGCTTCTTCTGAAGAACTTGAACTGAGAATATGTGACTTTCTTTTCCTGGTAGACACTTTCTTCTTACCCTTTTTCTCTTGAGCTTTCATAAATTCTTCGAATTCACGATTTTCCTTCTGTCTCAGCTTGTGATACTCATAAACAGACTCCTGCTCTTCTGGAGTGACTTCCATAAGTTCTTCATTTCCTTCTACAACCCTCGTCAATGCTTCTATCCTTTGTATCCTGTCAAGTCTTTCTTCTTCATCTGTGCTATCTTCACCAGAAAAACTTTTCTTAATATCAAAGGTCTTTCCTAAACCTTTAAGCATCATGTTCATCCCCTTTCTGTTTAGATACTTCTCATTCCATTTATCCCAATCATCAATGATTATCTGTTGAATCTTTCCTTGTGTCTGATCAGTATAAGCTCTATGTTCCTTGTATGCGTTTTCTCTGCACATATTGTCATATCTAATATACTTCTCAATGAATTCCTTCTTTCTCTCCTAAACAAGTCCATGAACTTCTTGCTGGAGAGGTGGAGGTAATCTCTTCATGATCTTATGTGGTCTATCTGTAATGAGAAGATCTGCATCTGCTGGTGTTATTGCTGGGGCTGAAATCTTTCTGAAATTCTTTATATGTTCCAAGCCTTCATTTATGACAGACTCTCTGAAAATATTCCTGACTATATTATGTGGTGTCTGTTTTGCATCTGATCTTTGATTCCTATTCTTCCCTGTTCTCTCAGCTTCTCTTTCTTCTGCATCCTTAACCCATGCATGCTGTTCAGGCATTCAATCAACAAAATTCTATAGTGGAAACTCTTCATCAGGTTTTCTCACTAGCCCTGGCCTGAGGATTCTTTTCTTAAGATTCTCCCCCTTAGCCCATCCATTCATATTTCTTATCCAGCTGTTCCTGGCTTCCTGAATGGTCCTAAGAACATCTTTCCATTCCATCTTGCCTTGTTTAGCTTTTTGAGAATGAGGGTTAACGGCGTGTCTAAGATTGATCCGAGCATCAATGATTCTGTCTAATGCCAAATTTGTCAAGAAATTTTGTTCAACAGGTCCCTTCTTATTCAAAAATGCTGGAGGCATGTATGCAGAGAGTGCCTATTGAGGATCATAAACTCAGGCATTCCTGATCTCATTGAGCTTGCAGCAATATTTAGTGAGTCTTCTCACGTATTTAGGCAGTGGATGGGGATCAAAGTAATCCAACTCTAACCTTGTATGATCCTTTGGGTTAATGATTCTATAGCATTCTTGGTTCCATTCAGCCATACATTTCTTCACCCTTTCTAGAAGTCTTTCAAGTCTGATATCCTTAGGGAAATGTCTGTCATTAATAAGATTGACCATTTGTTGTTCCCAGAAATTGCTCATCTTATCCCAAAATGCTTCTTCCAGATCAATCATCAGTGATTCCTTCTCCTTAGCGGGTATATTTTGAATCATCAGCGGATTGACATAAAAGATTGGAGGTGAGATTTCTATTCCTAACCATCCACATCTTTTCTGAATATCTTTCGCTGTTTTTTCTGTTCTCTTCATTTTCCAGAACGACTGTTCTTTCTTGTCTGACTCGACACCACGAGCTTGGAGTTCTTCAAAAGTCATCTTATGGATCCTTTAAAGAAGGATAAGAGAAAACCGATTAAATCATGATCACCATCCTCACATTTAGAGTTTTGCTCTAAATGTGAAGGTGTGGATAGAAAACATACTATCAACCCTTTCTCAATTTAGAATTTAACGAATCACCATACTCACATTTAGAGATTTGCTCTAAATGTGAAGGAATTAATAATTAAT
This sequence comes from Hygrophila difformis, assembly GCA_030278955.1. Lineage (NCBI taxonomy): Eukaryota > Viridiplantae > Streptophyta > Magnoliopsida > Lamiales > Acanthaceae > Hygrophila > Hygrophila difformis. Next base: position 56,779,658 of record JAOANR010000008.1, read on the forward strand.
TGAATTCTTACTAGAGAAAAATACAATGCATGAAGAATTAAAGCATTAAATCAAGCAAAGTCAAAACACATTACACCTGATGTCATTCTTACAGAATCTGCAAAAGCATTGAGAAATTCAAAAACAAAAGGTCTTATAGATCCAATCTGAAATTAAAGAAGGGGGAATTCAAGTCCATTCCCGAATCTAGTGAAACAATTACAATGTTCAGTGACCAAACACCCCATACAATAAATTATACTGATCCATATTGGTTTCTTGGCCATTTGTGATTGTTAACAGATAGAGTTCGATCACTGCAAAATCATTTCTTATGTTGTCATAGAAAAGGACAGTAGAATTCAGCATCATTTGACATCCATCCTCTAATTTGAAATTGGAGATTATTCAGCCTGCGTCTATTCTTGCAAAGTGATGCAAAAAGCCAAATTCCTTTTTCTTGCTCTTCAACATCTTTACTTAAAAGCATAAGTGCTTTTATGTAGATGGACGGGGGGTGGTTATCAGTGATAGCAGGATCAAGAAGATCAAATGCTGCTTTCTCATTTTTATCCTCCACAAAAAGTCGCAAAGCCTCGGTTAGCCGGAACATCCAATTTCCTGCCTCTCTACAGCTTTCGAGAAAGTTAATTTTTGTTGGTTCAAATGTTCCCAGTCCCAAGAGAGAGAAATCTTCAAGGGTGGCCCTCTTTAGAACTGACAAATGCTTAGAAGCCTCATTCAATGCCTTGCAAACTAGCTTATAGTTTCCAAGTGATCGAATGCCAACCTTGACAGAATACTACCAAGAATCTCATAAGGAAGATCTATAATCTGAGTGGCCCCTGATCCAGATTTCTGTCCTGAAATTCTTGGGTTCTTGGAGGAGCTTCCAATTTCAAAGCTGAACAGAATTAATAAGATATTGCAATTGAGTTTAATAAAGGGTAATTAAGAAATTCAACATTCCATAAAGAGCATAAAAGCTTGAAAGAAATTACAGCCCGAAATCATAAAGTGATTACAAAAGTTATGACAGATGAAACTTTTGCACCCGCTTCGAGTTTCATGGTTCAGCCGGGGTACATAATTCAATCTTACCAGACACCATTGTTCAATACTTAATAAAGTATTATTTATTACAACTGTCTGCATTTCCCCGGCAACGGCGCCATGAAACTTTTGACGAGTTTCATTAACACGAGTAATTTTCTGAAATATCAGGTTAAATTTATTGAATGAAAGGAGTTATGATTTAGGGAAGGGGTTTAAGGATATGTTAAGATTTCCCTTTTTATTACTCATGTGGGGTTCAAACGGCGCTGTGGTCCTTCTCGCCATGAAACTTTTGACAAATATTACGATGCAACCGGGATGGACCTTCAGTCTGTCACCCTGAAAGTCCCTGGTATCTGCACCATGATGCTTCTCTTAATTTCATGTCAAGAAGATACCTGCCATGAAATTCTTGAACATCTTCCCACTGTATGAGTATTTTCCCAAAATGTTGTTTTTATTTACTCGTGTCAAGAAACTGTGCTCCCGAAAGCGCACGGAGTCAAAAATTGCAGTAATTTATAGTAAGTACCGGATCGTTCACTAGAGGATGTGCGATGGAAGCAGGGCCCACGTCGTTTACTAAGATTTTCCACTCGGTTACTCGTTTCAAGTTTTGCAAGGGTTTCACTCAACTACTTGACATAAATTAAACCAGATCGTGAAAGCAGTAAAAATTATTCTACAAAGCATGGTAAATTAGATCGAGGAAAGCAGTTAATCTACACTATGAAAGCAATATAAAATTATGCTACACTATCTAGGAAGCAGATTTAAATATGACAGAAGGGACAGGGAGGAAATAATAAAAATTGGACAAGATTCAGATGAAAAACAATTAAACTTCCATTTTCAATACACAAATCTTAGCTTGGGATAATCCTCTAGTTAGCTAACTCTCATGCTTTCTACACCATGTTCCCTTTAACAGACAGGTACTTATGGTGAGAATTTACATGCTCTTAAGACAGCAATTTCTAAGATACCATAAACTCTTAACTCTCCTTGCAATGCCTTGCAAAGGTATGTTAATTATTTACGGTGGATGAGCAACACCTGTCAAACCATTAGTTGACTTGCCAGATACTGCTATCATTCCCCCATGTCACACCCAAAGTTCAAATCAAGCCCCAAACCATTCCATAACTCTCAAACCTTTTAACAGATGGACAGCCCCTAATTCTTCCGAGTGACCTCTATGAAAGCATTTAAAGGAAAGCAGTAAAGAAAGCTGTAAAGAAAGCATTTAAATCTACCACTCGGAATCGTTAAAAACGTCTCTTTCCGTTAGTATAAAAGAGCCCCTGGTCTTGATGACCAGATGCAGATCAAGAACCTCCAAGACATCGATAAGCCACAGGGCTTACAACGCCTGGCCAGTTATGAGATACAAACTAAATGAAACAGATCCATAAATGAATCTGTTCCGGATGTACTCACTCAAGATTTAATTCTAGACTTTGGCAGAAGAAGATAGTAGTCGAAGGAATACTCAACCCTACCTTAGAAATTCACCAAGGCCTATATGTTGTTCCTCTAGTATTATTTATCACATCTCATCTGTACCCAAGTGGATATTAACTTAATGCGATATCTAATATCAGATTTCCAACACACAGTAATTTTGAGAAGCAAATGAATATTTGAAAATCATTCCCTAAACAGGTACTAAACTCTCAATTAAAACACAGATCCTTTTAGTCTAGGTGAGACCTAATCGCTGACTCTGCTTCTAAGCTCTCAAAATCAACCCCCAGTGGAATATGAATTAGTCATAACTGTTGAATTTATCCCTTACTCAGATCCGGATTTTACAAAGGAATTTTTGTTGGAAGTTTATTATGCAACATCTGATTTAAATCAAGACTTCTATGTCCAAGGGGAAGGATCCCCAAAATAATGATATGACCAGAACATCTACATAATAATATCATGCATGCAAGTATATGAAAAGGAAAATAAAATACCCCAAAATATATGGTGGGGTTAGACAGAATGTGATACACAAAGGTGGATTAGCCTGAGATGAGAAGAAATCGGCTAAAATGAGTGCCAGAGATAGTTGGGGTTTTCCGAACTGCAAACATCTGCTGTCTGGTTCCCAATTATCCCAGATGAATGATTGTAGACAGAAAGAAGCCCAAACAACGGTGACCGCCGTCATTTAGTTTTCTTTTGTCTGTGAGTGGAAGAAAAACCCACATATTTCTTGCTGTAATATGTCTTAACTGATGTTGGTCGGCATCAGTTAATACTATTGCAACTTGAATTCAGGTTGAGAGATTAAGATAAAGAAAATTAAAACTGTATCTGATTAGGAATTGGCTGAGTGACTAATCGAAACTCTTAGTTAAGAGAACGCTCGCCGAAGCTTCCACCAACCACTAACCAGATCATGCAAAATAACAGATAATGATTGACACACAGAAGACGGGTTAGTCGATATTCCTGTGAAGGAACCTTTCACCAACATTAATCTGTGGTGTTTCTCATTATCCGTTCATACACACAATGAAAAAGAAAAACAAGAAAGTAAGAAAATATTTTTGGTATTGTGTGGGTGTTGAGCACACAATAATTGGACACTAATGGGTTGAAATGTGTAATGGATAGAAATCAGATGAACTGGGCCGAGGCCCAATACATCCATGCAACTTACACAAATCATGGAAGAAAAATATTTTTTGGAGTTTTCAAAATAAAAGGATAGTTCAATTCGAACTATTAGGGTAATTCGAATTGAGAATGCATGAAGAATGAAGTATGATCTTTCCCAATTAATCCTTGCAAAGGAATGAGATATCATCTAATTCGAATTGTTGAGCAATTCGAATTAATTCGAATTGGACAACTCGAATTGATGAAGTCCTTTCCTTGCTCAAAATTGACTAAGGCATATACCTCAAAGGGAAGGTGAATTCGAATTGTCCAGCAATTCGAATTAATTCGAATTGGGCAATTCGAATTGGTTGGGGGTAGAAAATATACTAAGGCATGAGGGGATGGCAATGGATACAATGTGGTTTTCAAGCCAATTCGAATTGTAGAGCAATTCGAATTAATTCGAATTGGTTGAAAACCACATGGAGGAAATTTTTGGCTATGCTATTCGAATTTCTTAGGCAATTCGAGATAATTCGAATTGCCTCAATTCAAATTACATATTTTCAGACAACAACAATTTTTGTTCTCACAAGTATGGGTTAGGTGAACACTGTACTGTAATGATGGGTTTAGATTTACTAAATCCCTCATCTCACATCAATGTCATTTCACAGCCACCCTAGTGAGGTTTTCAAGAAATAAACAAATACATGTCCAGTGGGTATTGGCCCGATTCAAACCCTATTGCTACAAACAAGGGATCAAAGATCAAAGAGCCTAAAACATCTAGTTATCTAAGAACAACATGAATAAACTAAGAACACTCAAGTTATCTAAGGAAGCATAAATAAGATCAAGACAGAAAAAGTAGAGCATAAAAATAAATTCTAACTAACCCTAAAACATCTAAAACCTAAGAACACTTATTTGAAGTTCTAAGGCACAAAATCAAGCCAAAAACCCACCAAACATGCATTTATTAAGTTTGAATGTCAACTAGGACACAATAAATGTAACCTAGTTGAAACAAACAAACTAAGCATTTATTTCTAAGGAAAGCATTAAAGAGTGCCATAACACATGAATAAAACCATTTCTGGTAATTTTCCTTGTATTGACACTTTGAAAGCAAAACAAAGAACCCCAAAACCATCATTAGGTTGAAGGTAGGGTTTGTTCTAACTAGAAAGCATGTAAAAATATGGAAAATGGCTACTCTAGGGTTACACAAACTGCTTCTACACTAAACTAAGATTAAAACATGTAAAGATTACACTACTTGCAAGAAAAATAAACTAAACTAAACTAAACTAAACTACCTAACCTTAAGGGGTGTGGAACCTTCTGCTGTTCTTTTTGTCCCAAGCTGCTCTTTGGCAAAAATTCTTGATCTAAGGATGTTTCTTGTGTTGAGAGAGGTCAGCTTTTATAGACAACTTCGAAACCCTAGGCCCACCAATGTTGTGCTCATGCTCCACAGCTTCAATGAGTGAAATTCGAATTAATTCAATCGATTCGAATTAATTCGAACTGTGAGATCTTTTCCTTGAGTTGGGGTTGTGGCCTTCAATCACCAATTCGAATTATTGTGAAGAATTCGAATTGGTTTTCTCGAACTGCTGGATAGCTTCTACTTGGCTCCCCTGCATTTGTGGGCAATTCGAATTGTGTGTGCCAATTCGAATTAATTCGAATTGGACAATTCGAATTGCATCTTCTTCTTGCCTTTGGGTTTCTTCTCTTCTTCATTCCCTAATTCGAATTATTCAAGTCAATTCGAATTAACTCGAATTGGCCATAATAATTCGAATTAGCTCTTCTGCTTCCCTTTCCAACACTTAACCATTTCTTGTTCTCTTCAGCAATTCGAATTGTGTGTGCAATTCGAATTAATTCGAATTGCACAATTCGAATTGTGCTTCAACACTTAGTCAGAATTCAGTTGTGGGATTTTCAATCTTTTTCCCATCTTTTTGGATTTTTGTGGGCTCTTTTATTCTTTTGCCCATCTTTTCATTCCTTTTTCTTTTCTTTTTCCTTTTTTCATGTTTTTGGATTTTTCTAACACAAATGCAATTAAGAATTGCATATTTTGTGTCTTTTTATTACTTGCTTGATGTTTTTACAAACTCGCATTAATCTGTCAAATTCAACTGCTCTCTTATGGAAATAAGATGAAAACACGATCAAAATGTCCGTCTCAGACACGGAAATAGATTGGAAATAATGGACAATTTTTGGCCATTATCAACATCCTCACATTTAGTACTGATCGTCCCCGAGCAGTCAGAGTCAGTGCTCCTAGGAGCTTGGACTCTGCATGTTCAATCCATTTGCGTGGCCTCAAAAATTTCATTCTTTTTACATTGGGATAAGACAATCAAAATTACAAGTATTAAATTCTCTTGGTTGCAGTGTTTAATGGAATGATACTTCTCACTTGCATGAACACACAAACCAATCATTATTGTTAATTCTTCTTGAATAGGTGTTTAGAAAAATTCATTGGCTTACTTCTTGACTTCAGGCATGACATGATCATTGATTAATAGAAATAGAGCCTCACATATAGTAGAATCGGAAAGTTCGCTCTGTAACACCCCGGATTTGATAACCCAGGCCGGGATGTCACCGCCGCATTTCCCTAGTAAGACACGGCTTCCCGAGCTTGCTAAGGAAATGCAAGGCTTGTGGGTATGAAAAGATTTAAAAACATTTCAAGATTTAGTCCGGAAATTTATAATACTTAATACGATAGTAGTAATCATCATGCGCGAAAAGTAAATAAAGGAAGTGCAGCGGAAAGCAAAATCACGGCCAACATGGCCAAATCCTCGGGTTTAACAGACCCGGTAAAAACAGTACGATGCAGAAATTTAAAATGTTCATAAATAATTCCCCCAAGTGCATGCGTATGCGTCACTCGACATACTCTGTAAAAGAAAAATGACAACGGTTGTCAGTATAAAAATATACTGAGTAAGTTAATCCCTAACTAACAAATAAAAGGGGTTACAAGTGTTTAAACTAAAGATTTCGCTTATCGTACGAGAATTTAAAAATACATGATTTATTAGCAGCGGGAAAATCATGATTAAAGAACTAAATTTTTAAAAGCGTAATCTAAAGCATAATTTAAGATGCATAAAATTTAAATACGTAATTAAAGACAGGATAAATACGATTTAAGCATAATGAAACACTCACACGAGTCTTTACTTTTCATCCCGTAAACTAAGAAGAGGACACCATACCGGGAGATCACTAACGAGGCAATCTCAACATAGGACCACTAACGAGGCAGTCCAAACAATGGGAGACCACTAACGAGGCAGTCTCAAAGATAGTAGGACCACTAACGAGGCGATCCAAAAAGATAGTAGGACCACTAACGAGGCGATCCACAAATACAGCGCGCGAGATCACTAACGAGGCAATCTCAGATAGTAAGGAGACCACTAACGAGGCAGTCTCAAAGATAATGATAGTATGAAGATCGGCTCAGCCTAGTGAACGGGATTTTTCGAAAGTTCGTATTTCAAAGTTATCAAAGGATCGATATCGCGTTTTCATAGTTCGAGTTTTCTCAAGTTCGAAAAATCCTATTCGAGGCAGTTCACGCCTTTCTTAATTTAAAATTCGTTTTTCCTCCAAAAATTCTGAAACTTGGCCAGTAATTCAAAAACACACACACGAACAACTTTCATGTTTTAAGTTTTTGGAAATAAGGTTCCGAAGTGAGTTGAAATTTGAGTTTATTGCAAAGAATAATTTACGTCTTAAAAACTGTTTTCGTCACAGGTTCGTGTAACGCCGATTAAAAATTCATTTCAAAACCAATCGATGTGAAATTTTTACAGTAACTACACGACACATTAAGGAACAACTTTCATGTTTTAAGTTTTTGGAAATAATGAATTCTTGGTACTCAAAAATCGAGTGCAACTCACTGCATACTCATGGCCCTTAAAACGAATTCAAAACAGTTCTAAAAACTTGGCCGATTGACATATCAAATGAACACCAAAATTCGTGAAATTTTGTAGGCATAATCTAGACACAATTATCTACAACTTTTGTTTAGAAATTCAAAGTTAAATCATTCGAAAAATGGGTGAAAAACATGCATCAAGTTGAATGAAGGAATCTGTCACAGATTTGAATCGTTCGGTTTGATACAGAAAGTTCATGGCGAAAATTGGGATAGCAAAACTTAATGTCAATGGCTGAAATTTGGCCACAAGATAGATAAAGGTGTTAGGAACAACTTTTATGTTGACAAGTTTTCGGTTTGAATTCCCGAAGGTCGAGTTTTTGGCGAGTCTTTAAAATTGGACGAAAATAGGGTTTTTGAAAACCGATTTTTGTTACAAGCCTATATCTCGAGATTTAAACAACAAACAACCACGAAAATTTGTGAGTAAGGTTTTAACTTACCGATTTGAAGATTAGGATTACTGGGATGGGTATCCGGATGCTCTAGGGTCGCGACGAACGGCCAATCCTTCCGATCGCTTTTCGTTCGTTTTCCGGCGTGAAATCGTAGTAAAGGAAACGGGTTAGATTTCGAGTTTCTAAGTGTTATGGACGAATTAAAATGTTTAACCATGGCTTACCAAGAGTCTAGAGGGCAGGGCTTGGTTCCTCTCGCCTCGTCGTCGCCGGAATGCTTGCAGGAAAGTGTCGCCGGAAGAGTTTCGGCTTGGGGAGGAAGTTTGGGAGTAATGTGGGAGTAGTTTCTGTAAGTCTAGGGTTTGGAGGCACCCCCAGCCGCCCTTAAGTCTCCCTCACGTCTGGGATTTGGTTTCCCTCGAAGGGAGTTGTAATTTCGGCAAGAAAATCACCCCCGAATGGAAAGATTACACCTTCAGCCCCTCTGGCGCGGAGGTGGCGCGCACCCACCCCTATGGTCGCGCGGAGCACGCGCGCCAGGCCTGGCGTCGCGACGCCTTTGGCCGCGCGGTGGCCGCGCGGCGGCGCGCGGACAGCGCGGGCCGGCCGGACCGGCCGGTTCGGCTCCGCGTGTTCCGTCGGGTCTTCCCTCGCTTTCCCCTATCGGTTTTCTACGTGTTAGCTCGATTCCCTGGGGCGTCTTCGTTGCGGAATCTTCTCCTTAATCTTGTTGCGAGTCCGGCTTATCGCTCGCAACATTTCCGGGTCCTACTTAGCCTAGTTTAAATTGGTTCCAACATCTCCTATCGTCCTTGTGATCTAATTCGTGATGTATTTTGCAATTTATTTCGTGACTGAACTTAGAAATCAGTTCTAAGCTGCCTACGTACCCTGTGAAGGGATCAAGTCATGACGTAGTTCAAAATAATTTGAATTTGTTTTTCCTCGGGTGTTACACGCTCACTCTCAAGATTGGCTTTTTATCATTAACGCTCATAATCAAATTCAATTAAATTCTCCCATAAGCTTGCAACTGGACCAACTCGCCACCGGCTCATTTCTTCAAATCGAGATCCCGAGGTCTTATTCAAGGTTATAACGGGGCATACGGTTGTAACATTTGGTAGGAAAAGGAATTATTGGGTTAAAAAGTGACATGACACCATTCCACTATAGCTTGGCATGTTGCAGAATCTATGATCATCATTATTTCTATCTTTCTTTTGTTTTTCTTTCTTTTTCTATTGCATGACATTAGACTTTGTCTAATTTGCTTTGTCATTTGCAATTTATTCTTGTTGAATAGATCTCAACTTCTTCTCTCTCTTTTTTTTTTTTGAATCGGTTTATAGCATACCGATTGACATTTTTGATGATCAAAAATTACAATGCCTTGATGGGATGGCTCATGTACACTTGGGTTTGATTTTCTTGGTCTTTTTGTAAGGTTGAGAATAATATAGTGGCTTCAAAGAAAAATTAGGCTTAAAGGCTCAAGTTGGTTAATCCTAAGGGAAATTGTTTTTGGGTTTGGAATTCAAACGAAAGCCAAAATTTTGGGTTTTCTAAGTGCCTCGATCATTTGCTCGATTTCGGGAATATGGCATGGTCTTGAATCGGTCCCAATTGCAAGTTCTGGTGCCCTTTAATCGAGTTGATTCACACAATCAAAGAAGTATTGAGTAAAAATGACTCGGCTCAGATCTCACAAGGGACGGTTTGATCATGTCATACATTTATTCTCAAATTTAACCTTTGAAAAAATTTTACAACTTATTCAATCAAATTCTCAACATGAAAGTTTGTTAGTCTTTCAAGTGATTATATCATTGGATTTTTATAGCTCAAAACTTCAAGAATTCATGTCATGCATATTTTTAATTGTTTTATCCCAATGTAACAGTCTGAAGATTTCATCATTAACCTAAATTCAATATGTGAATTTAGGTGACAGATTTATGCTTGTTTTATGCCGGTTTGTTTAATTGAAAGCAGTAAAAAGACACTGTGAACATGCAAGCATGTCACAGCTTGTTTTTGGCGTGACAGTCACTTATTCATCTTGGACTGCCACACATCTTTTTTTTTTTATTTTTTATTTTTTTTTCAAATAATAGAGAACTCAAGACGAAATTCTCTTTTGGAAAGCAGTAATTGTACGACTTCCAAAATATGTCGTACAACCATTAAAACAAACAAATTCAAGGTTCGTTATACAGTACACGACCTTAATCACAACCAAACATCAATACAGACAAAGCTGTACACTTGAATAGGTTAGCATCAAAGATCAGTCAAAAGATTACCCAAAACACAGTCCCAGTCAGTCCAGTCAAAAGTGAATCTATACAGATTCAGTCCATCTTCAGCATCTTTCCCCTCTATCCTTGGAAGAAAATCCTGGTCCAGTGGACATAGTTCGTCAGGCTGCAGGGTACGCAGAAATCTACCATGTCGTCCTCATCTTCCTCCATCACCCTGGTGCAGTAGACTCTTGGCCCTTGATTTCCGAACAGGTCGGGTGTCTCCAGGCTATCCGCTAACCATGCGAAGATGTTGGTCCCAACGTATTGCATGACGAATCTGTTGGTTATGATCCTGTTGATCATTGACACCCCCTGCTGGATCTGTTCATTGTCCAGCTTGCTAAGCAGCATGTATCCTCTGACGAAGATTGAGGCCTTGTGGTTGTCCTCAATCCCTTCCTTTAGCAGCTCACACGCCAGAGTCTCGTTTCCTGCTCCGAATGCCTGCAGGGCTGGAATGAGTTTCAGGTTGTAGTTGCCAGCTTCTTCGCACTTGACCAGAAGTGCCTCCTTTTGCAATTCAACCCTTTGTTCCCACATCTTGACGATGGTGGTCTTCAGTTCACACCTTCTGTAGACAATGGGAAGATCAGCTGCATCCCTGAGCTTGGTGCACACTTCTCTGATCCTCCACACTTTCTTGATGCAATCCTCTCCCGCAATCATCGGAGAGGATTTCTCCTAGGAGCTCCACTGGCAGATCCAGTAGTTGAGTTTCTTCCTCGTGATCTTCGTTTTGGGCTAGGGGAATGATGTCTCTGAAAAGACATGGAGAGATGATTAGGTCTGAGACCCTCAGCCTCATACCTTCAGCCACTTCAAAGTACAGTTCACTTTCTAGCACCTGTCTCACTTGAGGTACACTATGAAGGTCCAAGGGGTCAGATTATCAAATCTACTCTTATTTCAGCAAAAATAAGGAAAGCAAGAAAGATATAAGGATCTTGGATCCTTAAGGTTTTTCCTAGACTATAAATAGTCTAAGGTGTTTTTGGGGTGGTCAAAGGACCAAAAAGAGAAAATTTCGTAGGTTATTGAGCCTACGAAAAGATTTTTGATTTTTATCACTTAAAAAGTGATTTAAATCATGTGAGGTAGGAAAGATAAGAGATTAATGATGAAAATCGAATGCAAGCGATAAATTATGCAATTACTAGTATGTAACAATGGACCATGACCAAAACTAAGAATTAAAGATAAAAGTAGACATGCATACATACAAAAGGTGATTTTTGGATTTTTATAGAAAAGTGTTGACTTGTTTATTTAATGAAATTGGGGGTGTAAGTGGTCCCCCATTTGGATTTTGTTTTGGAAAGTGGGTTTTTAAGGAATAAAACAAAACATTCCTTACAAGTATTTCCCACTTGTTCCAAGTTGACAAAAATCAAACACTTAAACAAAGAATATTCTGAAAATTTGTCTTTTTATACATGAATGCCATGCCAAAAGTGTTGGAAAAATTTTGGCATGGTTTTGTCTGTAATACCATGTTTCCGAATGTGCAAACGTCAACCTTTGGGGTTGAGTTTGCCATGTGTGGGCAACATGTACCCGACAAAAGCATTCATTGCTAAAATACTCATATAACAATATACATGCAAACATCAACAGAAACGAGAACATTTGATCCATCTATACTACTGTAATGTACTAATGTTACCAACAAAATTCATGCTTTAAAAACATAAATTTTTGCAGATATCATCAATATGCATTTCGAGTCATCATTAACAACTCTTCTACTGATCAAAACAACACAGTGGGCACAGGAAAATGTCTACTGTGTTAACCCTACTCACAGATTACTCAAACACTAACACAGAATAATCAAATATGCACACAAACACCAAAATGAAGAAACAAAACCATTAACACTAAACAGAAGCCATATTTTTAAGGGTTTTGAAACCCTTATTTTCAAAATTAAAACACCCCCATCACAGAGACGTTCGAACCCTCAAAAATGGCAGCTTGAACTTAAAGCACGAAAACAACCCTAGTTCACCCTACCCTGTTCTAGGTCATCCCCGCACAAGTGTGACTCATTCCGACCCTATTCCGACCATTTTCAACATGAAAAACAAAACACATTCCACCCCCATCCCCGATTTCGCAAGGAAGACGAAGAGGCAAAAACTGTAAAGTGAAACCAAGCGCGAAATCGAAAAGAGAACACTCACCCTCTGCTCCCACTTGGATTAGACGACGAAGACGCCATTTCCGATGAGTTTGAACGGAGGAAAGATCGAAAAGTGCGACTGGTTTCGCGAGGAAGACAGTTTTTCGCGAGAGAGAACGGATGGTTTTCGGGAGAGTGAGAAGTGAAAGTGAGGGAACTGAGAGGGAGAAAGGGTATAAAAAGGGTTCGGAAGGGGAGTTCGAATTATTGCATCAATTCGAATTAATTCGAATTGATGCATTCTGTGAGGGATGCGAGTTATTCAGGCCAATTCGAATTAATTCGAATTGGCTTGAAAGACAAAATTACACACAAGTTCGAATTGTGAATCAATTCGAATTAATTCGAATTGACTCATAATTCGAACTTCGCATAGGAATGCTTTTGTGAGCTAATTCGAATTATTGGTGTAGTTCGAATTAATTCGAACTTCCCCATAATTCGAATTGCTCACTTGCCTAAGAGAATGCCTTTTGTATGCCAATTCGAATTAATCAGGCAATTCGAATTAATTCGAATTGCCCTATAATTCGAATTGCAACACTTGGCCTATTAAAATATCCGAAAATTCTGCCTTGGGTGCCAATTCGAATTTGCATGGCAGTTCGAATTAATTCGAATTGCCTGCATAATTCGAATTTGACTAATCCGAATGTGAAAAATTTCCAAGGCAAAATGTCTTATGTGGTATGTTCCAAGCAATTCGAATTAATTCGAATTTTCTTGAAATGAAAAATAAACCACATTCAAGACTTAGGAGAAATTTTGGGTTTTCAAAAATTTATGTTCATCAAGATGAACTCATGAGCAAACATATCTACACAGAATTAGGATCTAAAACATATTGCTTGCATAATTTAGGTTGGGTTAACAATTTTATTTTATGAATTTATTCTGGATTTTAGATTTCTCTAAATTCCAAAATTAACCTTCATTAAATATAATGTTAACCCAACAGGGAACCTGGTTTTTGGAAGCTTTATCTTTCTTTTTGTTGGTTCTTCGAATTCCTGCAAAACAATTATAAAAAGGTATTAGGTTTTCTCCAAATATCAACATCCTCACATTTAGAGTCTTAGTACTCTAAATGTTCAATTGATTTTTGGATACTTTGTCCCAATAAAAATAAGTGAAGAAAGTAATAAAAAAGTAAGTAAATGTAGTATTTATTGAACATAAGCCGGTTCTGCTGTTATTTGAGCTTCTTTTTCGGGGTCGAACTGCCCAAGATACTCCTTCAATCTGTGTCCATTCACCACCAGCTCTCCTTTGTCAGTTCGGATCCTGACAGCTCCACTTTCAAACACTTGCATCACTTCGTATGGCCCTTCCCATCTGGATTTAAGCTTTCCGGGGAATAGCTTCAACCTAGAATTAAATAACAAGACATTCTGGCCAACACAGAAGTGTTTAGATTTAATACGACGATCGTGTAACTTCTGGGTCCGCTCTTTATAAATCCTCGAGCTTTCATAAGCTTGCGCACGTATTTCCTCAATTTCATTGAGGTCCAACTTACGCTTACTCTGAGCAACTCGTGAGTCAAAATTGAGCATTCGTACGGCCCAGTAAGCCTTATGCTCTAGTTCTACGGGCAAATGACAGGCCTTTCCGAAGATGAGTCTGTATGGAGACATCCCAATGGGAGTCTTGAATGCAGTGCGGTATGCCCATAAAGCATCATTGAGCTTACGTGACCAATCTTTGCGAGTTGTCCCCACAGTGGCCTCGAGTATGTGTTTGATTTCGCGGTTAGAGACCTCGACTTGACCACTGGTTTGGGGATGGTAAGGCGTGCCGATCTTGTGGAGAATCCCAATTTTGCTCATAAGATTTGCAAATGTTTTATTGACAAAATGGGTTCCTCCATCTGATATGATCACCCTGGGTACACCAAATCTATTGAAAATGTTATTTTTCAAAAATTTGACAACCTGGTTGCCATCATTGGTTGGCAGTGCAACGGCCTCAACCCACTTGGAAACGTAATCGACAGCTACCAAGATGTAATGGTTCCCATCAGATGTCGGGAATGGTCCCATGAAGTCAATACCCCATACATCGAAAATCTCGAGAGTGAGAATTCCTTGTTGAGGCATCTCATCCCTCTTGGAGATATTCCCTAGTCTTTGGCATCTGTCGCAAGCTTTAACAAACGCTTTGCAATCCTCGTAAATAGTAGGCCAATAAAAACCGCACTCGAGCACCTTATGGGCTGTTCGAGTGGGACCATGGTGACCTCCATATTCCGATTCATGACATTTCTTAGCGATTTGATAAGCTTCGTGCTCAGTTACACATCGTCTAATAATCGAATCTGCACAATGCTTGAAGAGATAAGGATCTTCCCAGAAGTAGTTAACTACATCTCGGTTGAACCTCGCTTTGTGGCCCCTGCTTTGAAATGGTGGAATTATTCCGCATGCTAAAAAGTTAGCAATATCGGAAAACCACGGACAAGCTTGATCATGAAGATGCAAGGCAAACAGTTGCTCGTCCGGAAAATTCTCATTTACGGCTAGCTCATTTTTATCATTTTCTAGTCGAGACAAATGGTCAGCAGCACCATTGTCTCTGCCTTTTCTATCTTTTATTATAATGTTGAATTCTTGCAACAAGAGTACCCACCTGATTAATCGAGGTTTGGCGTCTTGTTTGCTAAACAAGTATCTTAGTGCAGAGTGATCTGTGTACACTGTGGTTTTTGTACCAATAAGATATTGTCTGAATTTGTCAAACGCAAAAACCACCGCATACATCTCCTTTTCCGCGGTGGTGTAGTTAATTTGGGCCTCATTCAGGGCGTGACTTGCGTAATGAATTACACAATGCTTCCCTTCCTTATGTTGCCCAAGAACTGCACCCACGGCGAGATCACTTGCATCACACATTACCTCGAAAGGCATTGACCAATCGGGTGGTTGCACTATTGGAGCAGAAATCAACATCTCTTTGAGCGTGTCAAAGGCTTGAACACACGCTTCATTTATTACAAAAGGGTTTTCTTTACAGAGCAAGTTAGTGAGCGGCTTGGCAATTTTAGAAAAGTCTTTTATGAATCTCCGGTAGAAACCGGCATGCCCTAAGAAACTCCTAACTGCTTTTATTGAATTAGGCAATGTTAGGTTTGAGATGACTGAGACCTTAGCTCTGTCGACTTCGATGCCTGCGCGCGAGATGCGGTGACCCAACACTATTCCTTCGGTGACCATGAAATGGCACTTCTCCCAGTTCAAAACTAGGTTGGTGTCCTCACATCTTTTCAAAATTTGTGCAAGATTAGTCAAGCATTCATCAAAAGTATCTCCATACACAGAGAAGTCATCCATGAAAACTTCAATGCATTTTTCGATAAATTCAGAGAAAATTGACATCATGCATCGTTGAAATGTGGCAGGCGCATTACAAAGTCCAAAAGGCATGCGCCTGTACGCAAAAGTTCCGTAAGGGCACGTGAATGTGGTCTTGTCGTGATCCTCGCTAGCTATTACAATCTGATTGTAGCCAGAGTACCCATCCAAAAAGCAATAGTACTCCCTCCCAGCCAACCTCTCCAGCATCTGATCAATGAATGGCAAGGGGAAATGGTCCTTCCTGGTAGCGGTATTGAGCTTCCGGTAGTCGATGCAAACTCTCCAACCGGTCACTGGACGCGTCGCCACTTCTTCTCCTTGCTCATTAGTCGTTACACAGATCCCCCCACGTTTTGGTACGACCTGCACTGGGCTAACCCATTTGCTATCAGAGATAGGATAGATGATACCAGCATCTAAGAGCTTGATAACTTCTTTCCTTACCACTTCCTGCATATGGGGATTCAGACGCCTTTGTGGTTGCCTTGAGGGCTTGTACTCCTCTTCCATTAAAATTCTGTGCATGCAAACAGAGGGGCTTATTCCTTTTATATCAGAAATGGTCCATCCGATTGCATGTACATATTTCTTTAGAATGTCTACCAGAGCTTTTTCTTGTTCTTGTGTCAGCTTGGCTGACACAATCACCGGTAATCTTTTATGTTCAGCGAGAAAGACGTACTTAAGATGATCCGGAAGTGTTTTAAGTTCAAGCTCTGGTGGGCATTCAACGGAAGGTAGTAATTTGCGAGAAATGGATGGGAGAGAGAGATCAGTTTTACCTTCAGGATCCTGTGTCAGTACAGGATACATTTCCTCCTCAGCGGTGCTTTCTTCTTCCTCCGGGATGAACTCAACCCCATCGAATTCTTCGAGGTCCCCCGAGATAGGGTCCTCGAAGTGGACAGCGTTGCAGCTCTTTGGTTGCTCCGCACCTTCAGGCTTCAGTACCTGTTTTGAAACTTTGTTTGGCTCATCAGTCACAGAGTCTATGCTCTCATCCTCACTCCTACTATCTATTACATCAAAAATGGAACAAGATCCCTCAGACGGGAACTTCTGCAGCTTTCCCATGTTGAAATTCAGTTCTTCTTCTCCGACTCGGAGCTTGATTTGATTTGATCGAGCGTCTATAAGTGGACCACCGGTTGAGAGAAAGGGGCGGCCTAAGATCAGTGGCATCTCGTAGTCCTCCTCTATATCCAAAATAATGAAGTCGACGGGGAAGAGGGTCCCTCCCGTCTTGACAATTACGTCCTTCAGGATTCCGATTGGATGGGTAATTGATCGGTCTGCCAGCTGTAACTTCATTGTAACCGGTTCAATTGTTCCCAAGTGAAGACGTTTCACCATGGCAAGTGGCATGACGTTGATGCTCGACCCCAGGTCGCACAATCCTTTTCCAACATTAGTTCTCCCAATGTGGATCGGTAGTGTAATACATCCTGGATCTTCCTTCTTTTCCGGTAGCACTCTTTGGATAATGGCACTGCAGCTGCTGTTCAAAATCACTACTTCCTCCTGCTCAACTTTTCTCCTCCCTGAAATCATTTCTTTAAGAAATTTAGCATAGACGGGCATTTCTGAAATCATTTCGACCAATGGAATAGTGATCTCGACAGCTTTCAGTCTTTCTAAATTTTTTTTAAATTTTTCATCTTGTTCCTTATTTTTAAGACGTGCGTATGGCACCCTAGGCATGTACTTATTATTGTCTGTTTTTGGTGGTAAAGAGAAGGAAGTTGTACCTTCAACCCTACCCTTTTTAGCTCCCTTTGCAGCTTCAGCCTGCGAAATAGCTGTTTCTGATTTGTCCTTGACCAGTCCAATACCGTCTCCTCCTTCAATCCTTTCACTTCCTGTTTCACCCTCCACTGGATTCCTTTCCTCCTTGGCCGTCTCTTTTCCATGTCCAACAATTCCTTTCAGAGTCTTGCCTCCCCGCAATGTGATTGCTTTACACTGCGGGTTAGCTTCAGTACTGCTTGGAAGTGTTCCTTTCCCCCTGTTCTGTAGTTCCTTGGCCAATTGGGTGACTTGCGTCTCCACATTTTTGATTGATGACTGCAGTTGTTGGTTTATATCCTTCTGGTTGGCTATAAACTCAGTCATCAAGTTCTCCAAACGAGATGGTGGCCTTTGGTTGTATTGCTGATTCTGATCAGGTTGGGATTGGAAATTCTGGAAATTCTGGCCTTGGTTCTGATTAGGCCTCTGTTGGATCTGAGGTTGGAAGTTCTGATTCTGATTTTGAAAATTCTGCACTCTTTGCTGGACAAATCCTTGATTCTGAGGTCTGAAGTTTTGCTGTGGGTTTTGATTTGCGAACTGGTTGGGCAGGTTTGGCTGCAACAAATACGCATTAAGTGCATTGTTGTTGGAATAAGAGAGATTGGGATGGCGATTTTGGAAATTCCCGGCATAATTACAACTCTCGGTGACTATCTGTTGACATGTATCAGTTGGATGAGGTCCCTGACACAGCCCACAGACAATTCCCGATTGCTGTGTTTGAACTTGGTCTGATGAGGTTCCTGCCTGGGAAGCGTCTGTTCCCTTCCCTTTATCCTGGCTCAGCTGTATCGCAGCCACCTGTTCTTGCAATTTTTCAAAATCTATTTTCCCTTCACTTACAGCAAAGACTTTTCTAGGAGGATCCTCCTTCCTATCATCTGTGTTTAGGATGGATCTGTTGACAGACATTGTCTCAATCTTTTCCCAAGCTTGGTCCATAGGCAAGTGGAGTAAATGTCGTCCGCCAGCAGCGTCTAACATTGTTCTCCATGGATGGGTGAGTCCTCCGTAGAATTTCCTCAATTGCTCCCATGGTGCGTATCCGTGTTGGGGGCATCGCCTGATGAGGCCCAAGAATCTTTCCTTCGCATCATATAATGACTCGTCTGGCTTCACTTTAAAATCTCCAATCTTAGCTCGTCCTTCCTCAATCTTTGATTCGGGAAAATACTTCAGCAAAAAGCTCCTCACCAAGTCTGCCCAAGTGCTCCTCAGATTGATAGGCAATGACTTATACCAGTCCCTGGCACCACTATACAAAGAAAATGGAAACAACATTAGCCTTATAGCATCAGGAGAGACTCCTTGATTTTTGATCGTGTCGCAGAGCTCCAGGAAGGTCTGGAGATGATCATGAGGGTCCTCATGATTTGCACCGCAAAACTGATTGTTTTGCACCAAGTTAATGAGTGCCGGTTTGAGCTCAAAATTGCGTGCAGGAAAATGTGCTCTCCCAGGTCCATCCAGATAGGGCTCTACAATTGGTTGCATGAAGTCTGCTGCTGCTTGCTGCTGTTGTTGATTTCCTTGTTCAGCTTGGTTCTGGTACTGTTGGTGATAATTGGGAAATTGCTGGAAGTTATGTGGATCTTGTGGGTTGTTCTGAAATTGATCTGGATTGAAAGCTTGGTTTTGGTATTGTTGGTTTGGTATGTTTTGGTTTTGGTGAAATTGGTTTACGGGTGGGGGTGGTTGTTGGTGGAATTGCTGGTATTGCTGCTGATTAGGATTTGGTAGATTCTCCTCTTCGTTGACACGATTAGGATGCTCTACCACTCCTCCGTCAGCTCCATTACCAGGGTTATTTGGTGGTTGGTCTATGGGTAAGATCGGGGGAATGTTCTGGTTTTCTGCCATATCTGATAGATCGCTGCTCGATGTTTCAGGTGAAGTGCGGGTCCGACGCTCCTGCTCTTTCCGTCTTCTGGCTTCTGCCCTCAGTTGGCGAGCGGTCCTTTCTATTTCTAGATCGAACGGTAGCTCCGGTAATGTGTTCCTTCTCCGTTGCATAAGCAGTTGGTATCAAGCTTTTGACAGTACCTGTACAACCCCCATGTTAGTAACGGTTCACGAATATATACAAAAACTATCTATGAGTAAATCAGGAATGTAATTCTCCTAGTAAACGGCGCTGCATCCTCCCCGGCAACGGCGCCATGAAACTTTTGCACCCGCTTCGAGTTTCATGGTGCAGCCGGGGTACATAATTCAATCTTACCAGACACCATTGTTCAATACTTAATAAAGTATTATTTATTACAACTGTCTGCATTTCCCCGGCAACGGCGCCATGAAACTTTTGCACCCGCTTCGAGTTTCATGGTGCAGCCGGGGTACATAATTCAATCTTACCAGACACCATTGTTCAATACTTAATAAAGTATTATTTATTACAACTGTCTGCATTTCCCCGGCAACGGCGCCATGAAACGTTTGCACCCGCTTCGAGTTTCATGGTGCAGCCGGGGTACATAATTCAATCTTACCAGACACCATTGTTCAATACTTAATAAAGTATTATTTATTACAACTGTCTGCATTTCCCCTGCAACGGCGCCATGAAACTTTTGACGAGTTTCATTAACACGAGTAATTTTCTGAAATATCAGGTTAAATTTATTGAATGAAAGGAGTTATGATTTAGGGAAGGGGTTTAAGGATATGTTAAGATTTCCCTTTTTATTACTCATGTGGGGTTCAAACGGCGCTGTGGTCCTTCTCGCCATGAAACTTTTGACAAATATTACGATGCAACCGGGATGGACCTTCAGTCTGTCACCCTGAAAGTCCCTGGTATCTGCACCATGATGCTTCTCTTAATTTCATGTCAAGAAGATACCTGCCATGAAATTCTTGAACATCTTCCCACTGTATGAGTATTTTCCCAAAATGTTGTTTTTATTTACTCGTGTCAAGAAACTGTGCTCCCGAAAGCGCACGGAGTCAAAAATTGCAGTAATTTATAGTAAGTACCGGATCGTTCACTGGAGGATGTTCGATGGAAGCAGGGCCCACGTCGTTTACTAAGATTTTCCACTCGGTTACTCGTTTCAAGTTTTGCAAGGGTTTCTATCAACTACTTGACATAAATTAAACCAGATCGTGAAAGCAGTAAAAATTATTCTACAAAGCATGGTAAATTAGATCGAGGAAAGCAGTTAATCTACACTATGAAAGCAATATAAAATTATGCTACACTATCTAGGAAGCAGATTTAAATATGACAGAAGGGACAGGGAGGAAATAATAAAAATTGGACAAGATTCAGATGAAAAACAATTAAACTTCCATTTTCAATACACAAATCTTAGCTTGGGATAATCCTCTAGTTAGCTAACTCTCATGCTTTCTACACCATGTTCCCTTTAACAGACAGGTACTTATGGTGAGAATTTACATGCTCTTAAGACAACAATTTCTAAGATACCATAAACTCTTAACTCTCCTTGCAATGCCTTGCAAAGGTATGTTAATTATTTACGGTGGATGAGCAACACCTGTCAAACCATTAGTTGACTTGCCAGATACTGCTATCATTCCCCCATGTCACACCCAAAGTTCAAATCAAGCCCCAAACCATTCCATAACTCTCAAACCTTTTAACAGATGGACAGCCCCTAATTCTTCCGAGTGACCTCTATGAAAGCATTTAAAGGAAAGCAGTAAAGAAAGCTGTAAAGAAAACATTTAAATCTATCACTCGGAATCGTTAAAAACGTCTCTTTCCGTTAGTATAAAAGAGCCCCTGGTCTTGATGACCAGATGCAGATCAAGAACCTCCGAGACATCGATAAGCCACAGGGCTTACAACGCCTGGCCAGTTATGAGATACAAACTAAATGAAACAGATCCATAAATGAATCTGTTCCGGATGTACTCACTCAAGATTTAATTCTAGACTTTGGCAGAAGAAGATAGTAGTCGAAGGAATACTCAACCCTACCTTAGAAATTCACCAAGGCCTATATGTTGTTCCTCTAGTATTATTTATCACATCTCATCTGTACCCAAGTGGATATTAACTTAATGCGATATCTCATATCAGATTTCCAACACACAGTAATTTTGAGAAGCAAATGAATATTTGAAAATCATTCCCTAAACAGGTACTAAACTCTCAATTAAAACACAGATCCTTTTAGTCTAGGTGAGACCTAATCGCTGACTCTGCTTCTAAGCTCTCAAAATCAACCCCCAGTGGAATATGAATTAGTCATAACTGTTGAATTTATCCCTTACTCAGATCCGGATTTTACAAAGGAATTTTTGTTGGAAGTTTATTATGCAACATCTGATTTAAATCAAGACTTCTATGTCCAAGGGGAAGGATCCCCAAAATAATGATATGACCAGAACATCTACATAATAATATCATGCATGCAAGTATATGAAAAGGAAAATAAAATACCCCAAAATATATGGTGGGGTTAGACAGAATGTGATACACAAAGGTGGATTAGCCTGAGATGAGAAGAAATCGGCTAAAATGAGTGCCAGAGATAGTTGGGGTTTTCCGAACTGCAAACATCTGCTGTCTGGTTCCCAATTATCCCAGATGAATGATTGTAGACAGAAAGAAGCCCAAACAACGGTGACCGCCGTCATTTAGTTTTCTTTTGTCTGTGAGTGGAAGAAAAACCCACATATTTCTTGTTGTAATATGTCTTAACTGATGTTGGTCGGCATCAGTTAATACTATTGCAACTTGAATTCAGGTTGAGAGATTAAGATAAAGAAAATTAAAACTGTATCTGATTAGGAATTGGCTGAGTGACTAATCGAAACTCTTAGTTAAGAGAACGCTCGCCGAAGCTTCCACCAACCACTAACCAGATCATGCAAAATAACAGATAATGATTGACACACAGAAGACGGGTTAGTCGATATTCCTGTGAAGGAACCTTTCACCAACATTAATCTGTGGTGTTTCTCATTATCCGTTCATACACACAATGAAAAAGAAAAACAAGAAAGTAAGAAAATATTTTTGGTATTGTGTGGGTGTTGAGCACACAATAATTGGACACTAATGGGTTGAAATGTGTAATGGATAGAAATCAGATGAACTGGGCCGAGGCCCAATACATCCATGCAACTTACTCAAATCATGGAAGAAAAATATTTTTTGGAGTTTTCAAAATAAAAGGATAGTTCAATTCGAACTATTAGGGTAATTCGAATTGAGAATGCATGAAGAATGAAGTATGCTCTTTCCCAATTAATCCTTGCAAAGGAATGAGATATCATCTAATTCGAATTGTTGAGCAATTCGAATTAATTCGAATTGGACAACTCGAATTGATGAAGTCCTTTCCTTGCTCAAAATTGACTAAGGCATATACCTCAAACGGAAGGTGAATTCGAATTGTCCAGCAATTCGAATTAATTCGAATTGGGCAATTCGAATTGGTTGGGGGTAGAAAATATACTAAGGCATGAGGGGATGGCAATGGATACAATGTGGTTTTCAAGCCAATTCGAATTAATTCGAATTGGATAATTCGAATTGGTTGAAAACCACATGGAGGAAATTTTTGGCTATGCTATTCGAATTTCTTAGGCAATTCGAGATAATTCGAATTGCCTCAATTCGAATTACATATTTTCAGATAACAACAATTTTTGTTCTCACAAGTATGGGTTAGGTGAACACTGTACTGTAATGATGGGTTTAGATTTACTAAATCCCTCATCTCACATCAATGTCATTTCACAGCCACCCTAGTGAGGTTTTCAAGAAATAAACAAATACATGTCCAGTGGGTATTGGCCCGATTCAAACCCTATTGCTACAAACAAGGGATCAAAAATCAAAGAGCCTAAAACATCTAGTTATCTAAGAACAGCATGAATAAACTAAGAACACTCAAGTTATCTAAGGAAGCATAAATAAGATCAAGACAGAAAAAGTAGAGCATAAAAATAAATTCTAACTAACCCTAAAACATCTAAAACCTAAGAACACTTATTTGAAGTTCTAAGGCACAAAATCAAGCCAAAAACCCACCAAACATGCATTTATTAAGTTTGAATGTCAACTAGGACACAATAAATGTAACCTAGTTGAAACAAACAAACTAAGCATTTATTTCTAAGGAAAGCATTAAAGAGTGCCATAACACATGAATAAAACCATTTCTGGTAATTTTCCTTGTATTGACACTTTGAAAGCAAAACAAAGAACCCCAAAACCATCATTAGGTTGAAGGTAGGGTTTGTTCTAACTAGAAAGCATGTAAAAATATGGAAAATGGCTACTCTAGGGTTACACAAACTGCTTCTACACTAAACTAAGATTAAAACATGTAAAGATTACACTACTTGCAAGAAAAATAAACTAAACTAAACTAAACTACCTACCTAACCCTTAAGGGGTGTGGAACCTCCTGCTGTTCTTTTTGTCTCAAGCTGCTTTTTGGCAAAAATTCTTGATCTAAGGATGTTTCTTGTGTTGAGAGAGGTCAGCTTTTATAGACAACTTCGAAACCCTAGGCCCACCAATGTTGTGCTCATGCTCCACAGCTTCAATGAGTGAAATTCGAATTAATTCAATCGATTCGAATTAATTCGAACTGTGAGATCTTTTTCCTTGAGTTGGGGTTGTGGCCTTCAATCACCAATCCGAATTATTGTGAAGAATTCGAATTGGTTTTCTCGAACTGCTGGATAGCTTCTACTTGGCTCCCCTGCATTTGTGGGCAATTCGAATTGTGTGTGCCAATTCGAATTAAGTCGAATTGGACAATTCGAATTGCATCTTCTTCTTGCCTTTGGGTTTCTTCTCTTCTTCATTCCCTAATTCGAATTGTTCAAGTCAATTCGAATTAACTCGAATTGGCCATAATAATTCGAATTAGCTCTTCTGCTTCCCTTTCCAACACTTAACCATTTCTTGTTCTCTTCAGCAATTCGAATTGTGTGTGCAATTCGAATTAATTCGAATTGCACAATTCGAATTGTGCTTCAACACTTAGTCAGAATTCAGTTGTGGGATTTTCAATCTTTTTCCCATCTTTTTGGATTTTTGTGGGCTCTTTTATTCTTTTGCCCATCTTTTCATTCCTTTTTCTTTTCTTTTTCCTTTTTTCATGTTTTTGGATTTTTCTAACACAAATGCAATTAAGAATTGCATATTTTGTGTCTTTTTATTACTGGCTTGATGTTTTCACAAACTCGCATTAATCTGTCAAATTCAACTGCTCTCTTATGGAAATAAGATGAAAACACGATCAAAATGTCCGTCTCAGACACGGAAATGGATTGGAAATAATGGACAATTTTTGGCCATTATCAACAGACCATCTTCCTAACTAAGAAATATTAGCCCACTCAAGGATTGTTGATTTCCTCTTCATCAGAGTCACTCCACAATTCTGCATCAGGGAAGACTTCCCCACATAATAGCCTGAACTGTCTAACTATGTCAAAGAACTGACAAGGAATGCATTCTAGCCTGACATTTGGAGGTAAAAATTCACGTTCAAGCACAGAATGATCCTTGCAAAAGCTCCTTTCTTCTTGATCATGAAAAGGATTTTGAATTTTTACGCAATGGAGTAACCAGTGGAAAACATGAATTTTAATGAAGACTACTTCTAAGACGTCTGAGGCTACTGATCTGATCAATTGTATTCCTTCTTCATTGAGTTTATTATCTTGCTTAGATAGCAGCAGAAGACTTCTTAAGAATATGGAAGGTTGATGCTTATCATCAAGGCCAGGCTTCAGAAGATCATATGGTTTCTTTTCATCTTTGTTGTCAACGAATGCTACAAGTGCAGGTTCAAGGTTGAACATGTAATTTCCTGCATCTTGACATTCTTTGATAAATCTCTCCTGGTTACTAGAATAAACGTTTTCTCTCCACCTCATGCAGGTTTCCTGATTAACTCTATTAAAAACTAGAGGTGATTTGCTTGCTGCATGAAATTGTGTAGAAATTTCTGAGACTCTAAGGAGTTCCCTCACGCTAATTCTTCCCAGTCTTGACAGAATGTCTCCCAACAACTCAATGGGCAAGTCAATTATTTGAGTTTCCAAGAGTTGAGAAATTCTAAAATTTCTGTTTGAGAAAGAGGGGAAAAACACAAAATTATTTGAAAGAAACACTGACAGATGAAAGATCAAATTTTATCATTACTACCATGTTGCCTTACAACAATACAGGAGACTTAGATCACTGGCCAAAAGTAAGTCTAACACTAGAACGACAATTAGAAAGCTCATACAAAATATCATTCCTCTCCTTCTTCATCTGAGAAGTCTTCAGCAGAGTTATGATTATATAGGGCTTCTCTTGCTAATAATCTGAAGTCTGCTACTGCTCTAGTTGCATCACAACAGAGGCAAGTGACTTGATCAGCATGATAGTTAAAGAATGGTGGCCCATGTATGATCTCCCAGTTATGCTCATCAAACTTACAAAAATCTCTCTTAGTCAGTCCTAAGAATGGGTTGGGAATATTTTCCCACTCTGAAATTAGAGTAAGGAAGCTATATCTAAAATCATAGCTATAAGATCTATCATTAAGCAATGGGCTTATTAGATAAAGCCCTTTATCTACCTCTCCCTGAGAAATTTTACATAAACAACACAAAGCCTTTATGTACTGAGAGAACTTATGATCATCATTAATCCCCCGATCCAGGATTTGAAAAGCTTCGGTTTCTTTACCCAATGTGTATAACTCCATGGCTTTTTGAAGCTGCAGAGTCGGATTATGAGCCCTTCCGCAAACATGTATAAATCTAACCTTTCCGGAAGACTCATTAGAGACACTTTTAAGATCAGGATCTTCTAAACAGAACCTCCGAAATACAATAGGATGATTTGAAGCAGTTCTGAATATAGTACATGTTGCTTTACAATAGAGCAAGTCCCTGAAGCTACTCCGCCCTACTCGTGACAAAATCTCACCAATGATGTCCAGTGGAAGATCAGTCAGTCGTAGCGCAGAGAAATCAGAAGTTTGCTCTCCAGTTTTAGTGTTGTTAGGTGAGTTTTTAAAAGAGAATTAGCTTTAGTTACATTAATGAACAATCTAAAATCGGGATTCTAGAGGTTTTAACACAAATGCATTCAAGCAAGCAATCCAGAAAGTAAACCCTAGCATCACTAGTATAAACAAAGAACAAACATTGCGAAGCAAAGCACAACCAAAGAGAAAATATGGTGGACTTAAAGGCTTACGGATTATCTCCGGCCATCTCCTTCTCCGATCAGACTTCTCGAACTGTGAATGTTACGATTCGGAAGAGAGAACTTAAATTATGGCGATTTCATATTTGGAAGAGAATGAATGATGATGGAATTCGAAATGACAACTGAAAAGAAAATAAAGAGAACTGAGCCGCCCTATCCTAGACTGAATACAAAGAGGGTCATAAGGGTAATTTCCCCCTCTGTACAAAGTAATGATTAAGCCTAGTTTGCCTATTTGAGAATCTTTAGTAATCAGAATATTAAAAATAGCTGAGATAGAATTCTGAAGTGAAAAAGGATTGGATCAAACTCAATTACCCAAAAAGATAAAGCGAGAATAAGAAGCTAAATAAGAAATGAACACAAAAACATAATTACAAGACTTAGAAGATACAAAAACTTAGAGGATCAATCAATTTTATTCAGAATCTGAATCAATTTCTAAGTCAGAATCAGATTCAATTACATTTTCATTGAACATTTCCCATAAGTCTTTGATTAAAATAGTAACCTCACAACACAAACAATCAATAAGAAGGGATCCCCTAAGAAGGGATTAGGCTCCTCCTCACTGTTGGCAAAGACTCTTCCAATTTTTCGCTTCATGCTCTTGATGTGATCCCCTTCTTTAAACTGAGCCCATCAGATACAGTCCTTCATCAATATCTTCTAAGCTTTCAGAACTCAGAAGGATGAAGGCTTTGATAAAGATTGATGGATGATGCTCATCCTCTATTCCTGGCCGAAGAATTTCAAAAGCAGCTTCCAAATTGCCTGAATCCCGGAAGGCTTTCAAAGCGGGCTCTAGATTGAGCATGAAATTTTTGTCTTCCCTGCATCTTCTCAAGAAAACTCGATATTCTTGATCATGAGTTCTTTTTGCGGTGATTTCCTCCACCACATTTTCCCTCATTCGAACAACAGGGAGTTTACTTGCTGTTTGAAACTTCCTACAGGTTGGGGCTGCTCTGACAAGATCTTTAACTACTTCCCGCCCCAATCTTGGTAAGATATCCCCTAATATTTCATCAGGGATATCTAAAATGGTAGTTCTAACATTAGGAGCTACTCTAGCCCTCTTGTGTTTCTATTGAAAGAACTTAAGGGAATAGAAGAAAGAAGAATAGGAGCATGAATGAATGAAAGATTATATCTGGTTATTTATAAACCATGGGAAGTTATTGTGACATAATTACAAAGGATTGAAACGGCATGAGATGTTAAGTGAAAAGAAGAAGAAAAGCCTCTGGAAGGGCATTTATGGTCTTTCAAGGTTTTTGAAAATCTATCCGTTTCAACTTCCAAGACTCTCGCTTTGTCTTTCCTGGTTCTCGCTTTGTTAATTCTGACAAAGCGAGAAATATTACTCATGTGTTCGAGGAATAACCAATAAAACTCACGCTTTGTCATACTGACAAAGCGTAGGCATATTTATGCTCCTCGCTATGTTAATAGTAACATGGTGAGAAGAATTATTGAAGTATTAATCCTGCTCACGCTTTGTTGATTAAAACAAAGCATGGATATTTACTTCCTCAAATTCGTGTAATCAACAACAAAGCGAGTTCTCATGAAAGATTAACAAAAGTAACACAAACTCAGAATTAATTCTTAATTTTTTTAAAAATTAGTCCTGAGTAAATTGTGTCCATTACTTAAAAACCTGGTCGCATTCCTTCTTCAATATTCCTCTTTTAAGCCTTCACACGTCAATTTCTTTAATCCTGAAAATAAGAAAAGAAAATAAAATTAAACTTAAAATAAGAATAGGGGAGAAACTACTTAGTAAACCTGGGTAGTTCCCCATCCCCTATAATTTTTTTTTTCCGGAAAGATACAGAAAAATTATGGGTTATTCAAATATTCTGTATGATTATTCAAATTCTGTTGTCCAATGTATTCTTTTAGCCGATGCCCATTGACTGTCTTCTCTCCTTCATTGAGCATAATTGTGACAGCTCCATTTTCATGAACTGCTACCACATGAAATGGACCTGTCCCTCTTGATCTATGTTTACCTGGAAACAACTTTAGATGAGAGTTATAAAGCAAAACTAATTGACCAACATAGAAACCTTTATGTTTAATTTTGCATCATGGATTCTCTTTGTTCAATCTTTATAGATTTTGCTACTTTCATATGCTTCTAGTCTCATTTCTTCCATTTTTGATAGATCAAATTTTCTTTTATCCTGTCCAGACTGAAAATCCATGTTGAGCATCTTAATAGCCTGATATGCTCAATGTTTAATTCAACTGGTAGGTGACATGCTTTACCAAATACCAATCTGTAAGGAGACATTCCTATAGGAGTCTTGAAAGCAGTTCTGTATGCCCAGAGAGCATCGTCTAGTTTCTTGGACCAGTCCTTCCTAATAACATTCACAGAAGCTTGCAGAATATGCTTGATTTCCCTGTTGGATACCTCCACTTGTCCACTTGTCTGAGGATGATATGGTGATCCTATTTTATGGTGTACACCATACTGCTTCAGCAGTTTTTCAAAAAGTTTATTCACAAAATGAGATCCTCCATCTGATATTATGGCACGAGGAGCTCCAAACCTAGTGAAAATATTCTTCTGCAAAAATTTAGTGACTTGTTTAGCTTCATTATTGGGTAGAGCTATTGCTTCTACCCACTTAGAAACATAATCAACAGCCACTAAAATATAGTGATTTCCAAAAGAAGGAGGAAATGGTCCCATGAAATCTATTCCCCAAACATAAGAAATTTCCACTTCCAAAATTTCTTTTTGTGGCATTTCTTCTCTCACAGATATGTTTCCTAATCTCTGGCATCTGTCACACACCTTAATCAACTTCTGACAATCCATAAAAATGGTTGACCAATAAAATCCACAGTCTAGAACTTTTCTAGCTGTTCTTGCAGGACCATGGTGTCCTCCTAAAGGATTTTCATGGCACTTCCTTATGATTTGAAATACTTCTTTCTCATGGACACAACGTCTTATAATTTGATCTGAACAGAATTTGAACAAAAAGGAATCATCCCAATAATATTTCTGAATCTCTCTAAAGAACATAGACTTCTGATGAGAGTCTTTGAACTTAGGGATAATCTTGCAGGCTAAATAGTTTCAAAATCTGAAAACAAAGGACAATCAAATTGTTGTAATTGCAAAGCATACAACTGCTCATCTGGAAATTTATCATTAATAGCTTTTTCCTTCTCTGTTCTTTCTGCCAACCTTGATAGATGATCTGCTACTCCATTGTCTTTCCCTTTTCTATCTTTGATGATGATGTCAAATTCTTGTAACAATAATACCCATCTTATCAATCTAGCCTTAGCTTCTTGCTTTGAGAATAGATATCGTAATGCTGAGTGATCGGTGTAGACTATTGTCTGAGCTCCAATAAGATATTGTCTGAATTTATCAAAAGAAAAGACAACAACATACATTTTCTTTTCTGTAGTGGTATAGTTTATCTGAGCATCATTCAAAGTATGACTAGCATAATAGATGACATGATGTTTTCTTTCTTTCAGCGGCCTAGAACTGCTCCGACAGCATTGTCACTAGCATCACACATTAACTCAAAAGGTAAATCCCAATCTGGAGACTGAACTATAGGTGCAGTGATCAATTTCTCCTTCAGGGTTTTAAATGCAACTAAACACTTCATCAAAAATGAAAGCAACATCTTTATGAAGGAGGTTACATAAGGGTCTAGCTATTTTAGAAAAATCCTTATTAAACCTTCTATAAAAACCAACATGACCAAGAAAACTCCTTACTGTCTTAATGGTTTTAGGAGGTGGCAAATTTGCTACAACAGGAACTTTAGCTCTGTCTACTTCTATCCCTGCTCTGGATACCTTGTGCCCCAAGACAATGCCTTCTTGAACCATAAAATGACACTTTTCCCAATTAAGTACCAGATTAGTGTCTTCACATCTTTGCAAAATTTTTTAAAGATTTTGTAAACGGTTCTCAAAATCATTACCATAAACACTAAAATCATCCATAAACACTTCGATGCATTTCTCAATAAAATCAGAAAAGATACTCATCATGCATATTTGAAAAGTAGCAGGAGCATTACATAATCCAAAAGGCATTCTTCTGTAAGCAAATGTTCTATAAGGGCAAGTAAAAGTTGTTTTCTCATGATCTTCACTAGCAATTACTATTTGGTTATAGCCAGAGTATCCATCCAAGAAACAATAAAATGGTTTTCCTGACAATCTTTCTAACATTTGATCAATAAAAGGTAAAGGGAAATGATATTTTCTTGTAGCAGTATTTAATTTTCTATAGTCAATACAAACCCTCCAACAGTTACTGATCTAGTGGCTACTTCATCACCATGTTCATTAATAATAATGTAAATTCCCCCTTTCTTAGGTACAACTTGTGTTGGACTTACCCATTTACTATCAAAATAGGATAGATAATACCTGCATCCAGAAGTTTGATTACCTCCTTTCTGACAACTTCCTGCATTGGTGGATTTAGCCTTCTATGTGGTTGCCTGGATGGTTTATATTCATCTTCCAAAAGAATCCTATGCATGCAAATGTGAGGACTAATGCCTTTAATATCAGCTATAGTCCAAGCAATTGCATGAATATGGCTCTTAAGAATATCTACTAGAGCTTCTCTTGTTTTTCATTCAATTTAGATGAAATGATTACCGGAAGCTTCTTTTTATCTGCCAAAAAGGCATATTTAAGATGTTCTGGTAATACTTTAAGCTTAAGCTCTGGTGGACTTTCTATTGATGGAGTTAATTTGCTTCGAGTTTGTACTTCCATTTTCAAATCAGGTCCTTCTGTTGGAGGATCTATTTTGTCAATGTCATCCTCAGAATGGTCTGAAGATGTCATATCCTTACTTTCTGATCCGTCCTTGATTTCACCAGTCTCAGGATCAGCGAATCGAACCGCGCACAAGTAACCAAAAGTAGCATCTTTAGCATTTGTGAGTGGGGTGAAAGTGTTCTCGATTACATCAGAAGAAAAGAGATTAAAATAATCTAGGATGTTTTCTGCCTCCATGATATCACAATCTGCTCCCTTTCCAGTTACAGTTGATTTAAAAGCATCAAAGGGATATGTTGCCATCTTCAACATATCGAAAGTGACTTCTTGGTCGTCGACATGTAGCTTGACTATGCCATTCTTTGCATCAATCATTGCCCCCGCAGTCACCAGAAATGGTCTCCCCAGTATGATTGGAATTCTAACATCTTCTTCAATATCCAAGATAATGAAATCAGCCGGAAAACATAAGCCTCCAGTTCTTATCAAGACATCTTCAATGATTCCTTCCAGTGTAGTGCTCAACTGATTCGCAAAGAATAGGGTCATGTTCACTGGTCTCATCCGCCCAAGCTCAAGCCTTTTCGCCATGGCAAGTGGCATGACATTTATGCTACTGCCTAGATCACAAAGGCCTTGTCCAGCTTCCTTATAATTGATGATTAGGGGTAGAGTAAAACTCCCTGGATCTTCTAGCTTCGGGGGTATCCTTTGTTGAAGAACCATGCTACAATTTTGATTGAGGATCACCATCTGCTGCTCTCCCGCGATTCGTTTCCCTGAAATCAACTCTTTCAAAAATTTAGCGTAAGAGGGCATTTCTGAAATTAATTCAACCAAAGGGATTGAGATCTCAATGGCCTTAATCTTTTCAAGAAACTTTTTAAATTTAATTTCTTGAAGGTCATTTTTTAGCCTCCCAGGGTATGGCACCCTGGGCATGTGTTCATCCAGTAAGTCCTTTTTGTTACCAGTGGGGTTAGGGATAGTATTATCTCCCTCTTTTTCCATTGGAAAAGAGTGTTCTGAAATATTCTTTTCCAAACCCTTTTTCTCAAGAATCTGATTTTCATCACACTGATCATCTTCCTCCAATGCTTGCACATCTTTTAACTTTTTCTGCAGTAACTTTTCTCTCTTCTTCTCAAATTCGAGGTCTACAACTTCTTACCCCCCCCCCCCTCAATGTAACTGCTTTACATTGGGGATTGGTTTCAGATGAGCTTGGTAATTTCCCTTTTTCTCTTTGTTGCAGTAATTTTGCTATATCTGTTACTGAATTTTCAACATTCTTGATTGAAGCTTGCAGCTGGTTGTTTGTCTCAGTTTGCTTAGCAATGAACTCCTTTAAGACATTCTCAACTTTTGAAGAGTAAGTTATGTCTTGAACAGTGGGATAAGGTACTGGTGGCACTGGTTGAGGTGGAAAATGTGCAGCCATCGGTGCAAATGGTCCAATTGGCCTGTTCTGCTGACTAACTTGTTGAGGAGGTCTCTGAGGATACATCTATTGCTGAGGATAGAATTGTTGTTGAGGACGAAACTGTTGCTGATTCTGTTGAGGAGGATTCAGAAGATGTGCATTTTGTGTATTACATAGCTCAAATTAGGATGCTTGTTCTGGAAACCAGTGTAGTTGCAACTTTCATATTGCTTAGGTGCTTCTTGAAGCTGTGGGCATTGATCAATATGATGAGGACCAGAACAAATTCCACATTGAAAGACCTGCTCCAAAGATGTGGGTTGAAGAATCATCATTGGTTGTTGCTGTTGTTGTTGAATTTGATGACCTGCATTCTGTGCTAGTTGTAACTCTACAATCTGTTTTGTGAGTGCAGCAAACCTCTCTTCACTCTTATCTGTGTGAATAGAAAGACTCTTCCTCATCGGTGAGGGTGGATCATCATCCTGAAGTAATGCTCTGCTTGCAGTCATGGTATCTATAGTTGACCAGGCTTTTTCCAATGTCATCTGGAGCAATTGCTCTCCTCCAGTAGCATTTATCATCATTTGCCAAGTAGGTGATAATCCTGTGAAGAATATTTTCAATAATCTTCTCTCTGAAATACCATGTTGTGGGCATCTTTTGAGCATATCAAAGAATCTATCCCTAGCATCCTTCAATGATTCTCCCTTCCTCATTTTAAAGCTAGAAATTTTATCTACCCATTCGTCCACCTTGCTCTCAGGAAAGTACTTGAGTTGGAAATTCTTTACTAGTTCTGGCCAAGTAGCTTTCCGCTGAGCATTAAGAGAATCATACCATTCCTTGGCTGACCCGTCCAAAGAAAATGGGAACATAGCTAGTTGAACAGTTTCTCTTGAGGCTCTTCCCTTTTTGACTGTCTTGCTCAACTCCACAAACTTCTTTAGATGAAGGTGTGGGACTTCCGCACTAAGGCCATAGAATGCTTTAGAAGCTACCAAGTTTAATATACCAGGGGGTATATCTACCTCTTCATCTGTTCCAACTAGATATTGATTCACATTGGGGAGCCATGGCTGATACTGTTCTTCTTGTGCATTGGGGATAGGGTTGACGAAGTTAGGAGGGAAGTAATGCTGATGAATGAATTGTGGTGCTCCGTTCTCTTGAGGAACTTGGAATTGTCCTCTCGGTGGTATGTTATTCTGATTTCCTAGTTGTCCGTTTGCTAGATTTCCGGGTCTGTCATTTTGTCCATTGTTTGCCATCTCAGTTATTGCTGAAAGTGTTCCTTCTGCAAGATCTCTCTGCCTCCTCCTGGCGTTCGTTCTGATTAGCCTAGCTGTTCTTTCAAGTTCACAGATGAAGGGAAGCAAAGGTTGTCTTGAAGATCCTCTCGTTCATAAACTGTTCATCTCTTTCATGTGAACAAAAATGATGGAATTCAGTGAAATCAAGAATGATAGTAAAATAAGAACAATAATTTAGAACAAACAAAAGAATATATCTAATCTAAAATTCATAACGCTACACCCTACCCGGCAACGGCGCCATGAAGCTTTTACCATTTAGGAACCCCTCGCCATGAAACTTTAACCATTTACCGAAAGTACACAGTATCAAGCTTGCAGTATTTATTTATTTGTCGGGATTGTTCACTAGAGAGTTATACAATAGAAGCATTTTAATAACATTATGAATCTTAGAATTTTGCATATACTCTTTGGTTTGTAATGAATAGTGAATGTGTCTTAAAGTCTATTACTGAAAGGTAAATGCAACAAAGTATTAAAGCAGTAAAGGAAAGCAGTACAAAAAGACATATAAAAGAAAGCATTAAAAATGATGGATAAGGTTTGATTGTGTGATAATGATGGACTAAATGACAAGAAAACAAATGAGACTTCTGCTGAAGTAACATGCTTCTGTGATTTATAGAAATGGGTAGCTCAAAGAGATGAAACAAGTCCTATATCTAAATCTGCCGATTCTTCATGTCTTCGATCACTTTCCCAAGACGAGTACTTGTGATCTAGTGTCATAACATTCTAAGCACTGAACTCATAAGATACCTATGCTAAGAGATAATCAGTCAGACTTATCTCTTGGCATAAGCTTTCAGAAATATCACTTAATCTATTTCTTCCGGATTCAGATTAATCAATTCAATACTCAAGGTCACATCTAATCCATCTTGTGCTAGTCCGAACTTGTTGTTGTACTCTTACTATTTTGATAAGAAAAATATATTACACTCCTTACTTGGATGCCCTCTACAAGAAATAGAAAAGCACTTATTTAAATCTATCATCCAAGGGTCGTATAAGACTCAGTCTTTCAAAATAATTCCAACAAGTATTTGTAAGAAATAATAATCCTGTACGTATATCAAGATGAAGTTGCTAATCAAAGTCCTTGACTTATCTGGATTACTCAGATTCATACAGATGTATTAGCTTGAGAATTCTTTGTAAATAAGTCTAAATACTCATGAATTGACTCAGGATTAATGAAATCTTTCAAGTCTATTAACCTCCTACCCATAGCTTATGATTGTTAAACCATAAATCTATGATCCCTGGAAGTTAACCCTTTAAGATTCTCATTAATTCTTAAGACAAAAGATGATTTTTGAAACATCTTTCCCTTTTAAACGACAGGTACTAAACATCCTACTGCAGAACAGGTTTGTTCTTTAGTACCCTGAGTAAATAATGAACAAACAGGCTTGTATCATTATTTCTACTCAATAAGCTGATGAAAGTAATGATGTGAGAATGATAATGAAATGCAATTATCTTCTGATGATAGCATAATACTCAGCAGTGAGTCTGGGAAATATCCCAAAATACTATGAATATAAGTAGTAATATATGTATAAAGAAACGGTGAGGGTTTTGAATTCTCTAAGCAAAATGCTAGGGTGCTCCCAAAATATAGGTTGGGAGCTAGACAGAATATAGGGAATTACTTCCCCTTTAAAAAGAGTTTGAGAATCAATTCTGCAAAATAAGTGTCCAAGATAACTTGCAGTAATTATCTTGGAGTTTTAAACTACGAACACTCTAATTTTCTGCGCGCTATATCTGTACAGCGTGGAGGGAGTTATTGTTCAAAGAATGTTCCTCAGATTTGATTAATACAAGGAATTAAATTCCTCGCAGTAGAATCTAAATAATGCGGCGAGGTTGTTTAAATCCTGTTTATAGAATAGATAATATATACTTATAGCGAGGATAGATTTGGTTTCCTTCAGAAAAGGGACCAATTCTGATGTCATCACAGATTATTCCCTCGCTTTGTTCAAATGAACAAAGCGAGAGCTCTGATGTAACATGTTCAAGAGTTTAAAGAATAGGATTCATCCCTCGCTTTATCACAGTAATGCGATAAGGCGAGAATGAAGTATTGTATGAAGGAAAATACTAAGTTTAAGATATATTGAAAATCTTTCTCACTCTATTCCATATCTAGAGATATTGCGAGTAAGATTTCTCAATCTTAATCAGGAAAGTAAATTCCAAAGTTTTCATTTCTCAAAGATTCTATGTTTAACACTGCGTGGGTCTTTAATAACTTAATGAAGAATTAATTCACTAACCTCCAATATTATTATTATGAACCAAAATTTGAATAAAAATACAACTGGAAAGTTATTCATTCAATCATCCCGTAAAAGATATTCATGAACTCAATAATTGTAATTCCAAAATTTCTAAGATACATGTATTTGCGAACTCTACAGTTTGACGAATTATGAAATGAACGAAATTACAGAAAATGGATTGTAAAGTTCCCAAGAAATTCTGATTCAAACAGATTATCGAGGTTTAGGATACTTCCTTCCAGGATTAAAGAATTTAAACAAAGAATTCAAATCAGGAATATGAAATCTCAAGCTGCTTAAAGAAAACACAACTGAGATTCTCAATTATACATACAATTCCCCTGATTATAACCATCGTTTTTACTGATCCAGCCATGAGAATTCAATAATTGCGATCCAAAAGAGAAATTATTCAATATAACATTTGATTTTCCTCCACAAATCATAAAATGTAACAAGAAATGTTAACGAAAACACCTGGAGATCTGGATCTCATCGGAAAAATGCGAAATTGATTCACGGAGTTGTGAAAACAAGATAGGTGTTCAACGGTGCGATGGTGAAATTACATCCCGAATGCCATCCTTCTCTCCAGATTTTCCTTAATCTAATCTAATCTACTAAACAAAAGTTCAAACTAATCTGCTGAAATTGAAAGTCGAATCTGAAGAACACAAACTTAAATTGCATAACGTAAACCCTAGCTATCTACCTACCTACTAAGCTCTAAAAATGAAACAGGAGAATATTGAGAGAAATTCTTCGATCTGCAGCTTAGCCCGAGCAGATCTCCAATTGGGTCTATTTATAGACTTGTGAAAGTAACCGTCTCCCAACTGGATGCTAACTGCTCGCGCTTTCTCTCTCGCCCCACGCTTTGTCCTGTTCCTTCAAAGCGTGGGCAGTGTGAAGTTACCTCCTCTGGCATAGCGAGGTCTTCACAATCTTCATTAAATAAAGTTCTGCTCGCTATAACCCTTGCCTTTCCAAACTCGCGCGAACTTAGCTCTTCTCACAATATGAATTTTATCGTCGTGTGAGCTTCCAAGACTTGTGCAATTCTGCTTCCACACTCCTCTCATCAATTCTTCCTCGCTCTCGGCATAAACCAAACTTCTCACTCGCAACATCACTTTTTCCCTGTTGACAAAGCGAGACTTAGTTCGCAGCAAGAAACAATGCGAGACAACAAATTCCCAATTGTTCTAACAGTTTAAAGCAATTTCCATGAGTATTCAGATTCTTATCTTGATCCTATTCTTCCAAGAATTTTGACATTCTTTTCCATTTCTTCACATAATATTGAGGAAAATAAGGTCATAAATTATGATCATGGCAACAATTTAGACAAAAATGACAGTCATGAATGATAGTCATTCATCAATTTTGCATAAAATGCCTGTAATAAAACTTGCTTATTTTGGTGTCGTGTAAGTGCTTGTAAATTTTCATAAATTTTGGAGGTCGTTTGCTATGTCGAAAACTTGTTTGAAAATCAGTGCGCTGTTTTAGAAAAGTTGACAGATTTTATGTTTTGACAGTCATCATAGAGATTGCAAAATTTCACTTACTTCCTCACCTAATTTCGGAGAACTTAAAACACAAAAAATGTTCGTTAGCATGTTTTTGAAGTGCTGTATAAATTTCAAATCAATTGCTTTTAAATTGAATTTTTAAACTAATAAGGCGTAAACTGTGATAACGAATATTTTTAAACTTGTGAGATTTGGAATTTCTAACAAACGATCAATACTCTCCTTGAACAATAAAATCAAACTTTCAAAAATCCGATCACAAGTGACACCTAGGAGGATTGGTTAAGCTTGCACCGTGAATTCATCGTGTCCTCGACATTTAGATGGGTTGGTTAAGCTTTGCACCTTGAATCCACCATGTCCTCGATATTTAGATGAGTTGGTTAAGCATTGCACCTAGAATCCCTCGTGTCCGTTATATAAAATCCCGTTACACTAAGTTGAAATGATATCGGTTACATAAGTAGGGGGTGAGTGCTCTGCAGGATGCCCCTCTAACTTGAAACTCGTGCCCGATGGGACGATATGAATGTAACACCCCGGATTTGATAACCCAGGCCGGGATGTCACCGCCGCATTTCCCTAGTAAGACACGGCTTCCCGAGCTTGCTAAGGAAATGCAAGGCTTGTGGGTATGAAAAGATTTAAAACATTTCAAGATTTAGTCCGGAAATTTATAATACTTAATACGATAGTAGTAATCATCATGCGCGAAAAGTAAATAAAGGAAGTGCAGCGGAAAGCAAAATCACGGCCAACATGGCCAAATCCTCGGGTTTAACAGACCCGGTAAAAACAGTACGATGCAGAAATTTAAAATGTTCATAAATAATTCCCCCAAGTGCATGCGTATGCGTCACTCGACATACTCTGTAAAAGAAAAATGTCAACGGTTGTCAGTATAAAAATATACTGAGTAAGTTAATCCCTAACTAACAAATAAAAGGGGTTACAAGTGTTTAAACTAAAGATTTCGCTTATCGTACGAGAATTTAAAAATACATGATTTATTAGCAGCGGGAAAATCATGATTAAAGAACTAAATTTTTAAAAGCGTAATCTAAAGCATAATTTAAGATGCATAAAATTTAAATACGTAATTAAAGACAGGATAAATACGATTTAAGCATAATGAAACACTCACACGAGTCTTTTACTTTTCATCCCGTAAACTAAGAAGAGGACACCATACCGGGAGATCACTAACGAGGCAATCTCAACATAGGACCACTAACGAGGCAGTCCAAACAATGGGAGACCACTAACGAGGCAGTCTCAAAGATAGTAGGACCACTAACGAGGCGATCCAAAAAGATAGTAGGACCACTAACGAGGCGATCCACAAATACAGCGCGCGAGATCACTAACGAGGCAATCTCAGATAGTAAGGAGACCACTAACGAGGCAGTCTCAAAGATAATGATAGTATGAAGATCGGCTCAGCCTAGTGAACGGGATTTTTCGAAAGTTCGTATTTCAAAGTTATCAAAGGATCGATATCGCGTTTTCATAGTTCGAGTTTTCTCAAGTTCGAAAAATCCTATTCGAGGCAGTTCACGCCTTTCTTAATTTAAAATTCGTTTTTCCTCCAAAAATTCTGAAACTTGGCCAGTAATTCAAAAACACACACACGAACAACTTTCATGTTTTAAGTTTTTGGAAATAAGGTTCCGAAGTGAGTTGAAATTTGAGTTTATTGCAAAGAATAATTTACGTCTTAAAAACTATTTTCGTCACAGGTTCGTGTAACGCCGATTAAAAATTCATTTCAAAACCAATCGATGTGAAATTTTTACAGTAACTACACGACACATTAAGGAACAACTTTCATGTTTTAAGTTTTTGGAAATAATGAATTCTTGGTACTCAAAAATCGAGTGCAACTCACTGCATACTCATGGCCCTTAAAACGAATTCAAAACAGTTCTAAAAACTTGGCCGATTGACATATCAAATGAACACCAAAATTCGTGAAATTTTGTAGGCATAATCTAGACACAATTATCTACAACTTTTGTTTAGAAATGCAAAGTTAAATCATTCGAAAAATGGGTGAAAAACATGCATCAAGTTGAATGAAGGAATCTGTCACAGATTTGAATCGTTCGGTTTGATACAGAAAGTTCATGGCGAAAATTGGGATAGCAAAACTTAATGTCAATGGCTGAAATTTGGCCACAAGATAGATAAAGGTGTTAGGAACAACTTTTATGTTGACAAGTTTTCGGTTTGAATTCCCGAAGGTCGAGTTTTTGGCGAGTCTTTAAAATTGGACGAAAATAGGGTTTTTGAAAACCGATTTTTGTTACAAGCCTATATCTCGAGATTTAAACAACAAACAACCACGAAAATTTGTGAGTAAGGTTTTAACTTACTGATTTGAAGATTAGGATTACTGGGATGGGTATCCGGATGCTCTAGGGTCGCGACGAACGGCCAATCCTTCCGATCGCTTTTCGTTCGTTTTCCGGCGTGAAATCGTAGTAAAGGAAACGGGTTAGATTTCGAGTTTCTAAGTGTTATGGACGAATTAAAATGTTTAACCATGGCTTACCAAGAGTCTAGAGGGCAGGGCTTGGTTCCTCTCGCCTCGTCGTCGCCGGAATGCTTGCCGGAAAGTGTCGCCGGAAGAGTTTCGGCTTGGGGAGGAAGTTTGGGAGTAATGTGGGAGTAGTTTCTGTAAGTCTAGGGTTTGGAGGCACCCCCAGCCGCCCTTAAGTCTCCCTCACATCTGGGATTTGGTTTCCCTCGAAGGGAGTTGTAATTTCGGCAAGAAAATCACCCCCGAATGGAAAGATTACACCTTCAGCCCCTCTGGCGCGGAGGTGGCGCGCACCCACCCCTATGGTCGCGCGGAGCACGCGCGCCAGGCCTGGCGTCGCAACGCCCTTGGCCGCGCGGTGGCCGCGCGGTGGCCGCGCGGCAGCGCGCGGACAGCGCGGGCCGGCCGGACCGGCCGGTTCGGCTCCGCGTGTTCCGTCGGGTCTTCCCTCGCTTTCCCCTATCGGTTTTCTACGTGTTAGCTCGATTCCCTGGGGCGTCTTCGTTACGGAATCTTCTCCTTAATCTTGTTGCGAGTCCGGCTTATCGCTCGCAACATTTCCGGGTCCTACTTAGCCTAGTTTAAATTGGTTCCAACATCTCCTATCGTCCTTGTGATCTAATTCGTGATGTATTTTGCAATTTATTTCGTGACTGAACTTAGAAATCAGTTCTAAGCTGCCTACGTACCCTGTGAAGGGATCAAGTCATGACGTAGTTCAAAACAATTTGAATTTGTTTTTCCTCGGGTGTTACATCCTCCCCCCCTTAAGAATACAGTTATGTCCCCATAACTGTGGTCGGGTCGTCTTGGAAGAGGGTAGGGTAACGTTGCCTCATGTCGGCTTCCAATTCCCAGGTTGCCGTCTCCGTCTCGTGGTTGGACCACAGGACCTTGACCATCTTTACAGTTTTATTCCTTGTCACCCTTTCCTTGTAGTCGAGTATTTGCACCGGGGTTTCTTCATAGGTCAAGTCATCATCCAATTCGATTACGTCCGGTTGGAGTACATGCGACGTGTCGGGCACATACTTCTTTAGCTGGGAAACATGAAACACGTTATGGACGCGTGCTAGTTGAGGCGGCAGCGCCAGCCGGTACGCCAGATTCCCTACTCTCTCTAGGATCTCATATGGCCCTATGTATCGTGGGCTCAGTTTCCCCCACTTGCCAAAGCGCATTACGCCCTTCATTGGCGAGACCTTCAGCATGACCTTGTCACCGACTTGAAATTCCAAGTCCTGCCGTCTCACGTCCGCATAACTCTTTTGCCGGTCCTGAGCGGCTCTCATCTTCCCCTGGATAACCTTAACTTGCTGAGCCATGTCCTCCACCAGTTGTGGCCCTACTGTCATTACTCGATCGTTCTCTTCCCAACTCAATGGGCTCCGACATCTTCGTCCATACAGTGCCTCGAAGGGCGCCATGCCGATGCTCGCATGGTAACTGTTGTTATAGGAGAACTCGATCAAGGGTAAATGGTGCTCCCAACTTCCCTTGAATTCCAACACACAAGCCTTCAACATGTCCTCCAGCGTCTGTATAGTTCGCTCCGTCTGTCCATCCGTCATAGGGTGGAACGCCGTACTCATCTTTATCTGCGTCCCCAGAGCTTCTTGCAGCTTGGTCCAAAACTGGGAGACGAATCTGCTATCCCTATCCGAGATGATGTCATGCGGCACCCCGTGCCGGCGTACCACATTGTCTATGTATGCTCTTGCTAGTTGGTCCATTGTCCAAGTGTCCTTCATCGGGATGAAAATGGCGGCCTTCGTTAACCTATCCACGATCACCCAGATCTTATTCATTCCTTTTGGCGATCGTGGCAACCCTGAAACAAAATCCATGGAGATGCTATCCCACTTCCAGCTTGGGATCTCCAATGGTTGCATTAATCCTAAGGGCTTTTGCCGTACTGCCTTGATCTTCTGGCAGGTAAGGCACCTTGCCACGAACTCGGCCACCTCTCTCTTCATGTTCGGCCACCAATAATTTTTCTTCAAGTCCCTGTACAGCTTATCCCCTCCGGGGTGGACCGAGTAGGGGGTGCTATGGCCTTCCTCCATCACCTTCTTCTTCAGATCTGCGGACTCCCGCGGTATACACCATCTTCCCCTGAAGCGGATGCTCCCGTCCTCGTGAATCTGGAAATCTACTGCCTTTCCTTCGGCAATGCTTCTCCTTATTTCCTCCATCTGTTCGTCACTCGACTGAGCGAGTCGTATTTCTTCGAATACGGTAGGGCTTACTACCATCGCGTTGACGACCTCGGTTACCGTACCGGGCTGCACCAGTTCCAGGCTTAGTTTCGCCAAATCTCTGTACAATTCGGCCGGTATCACCAGTGAGTTCGTGACATGTTGCGCCTTCCGACTCAAGGCGTCGGCCACGACGTTGGCCTTGCCCTCGTGATACGCGACTTCTAGGACGTAATCTTTGATCAACTCCAACCATCTCCTCTGCCTCAAGTTCAGTTCTCTTTGCGTGAATATGTACTTGAGGCTCTTATGGTCGGTAAACATCCGACACTTCCGCCCATAGAGATAGTGTCTCCAGATTTTCAGGGCGAACACGACCGCGGCCAGTTCCAGGTCGTGCGTCGGGTAGTTTTGCTCGTGCGGTTTCAGCTGTCGTGATGCGTACGCTATGACCTTTTGATCCTGCATCAGTACGCATCCCAGTCCTTCTCTCGAGGCGTCGCTATACACCTCGAAGTCTCCATCCTCTGATGGTAACGCCAACACCGGCGCCGTGGTAAGTTGTTTCTTCAGCTCCTGGAATGCGGCTTCGCACTCGCCAGTCCAGTCATACTTCACCCCCTTCTTCAGCAGTTGGGTCAATGGGCGGGCGATTTTGGAGAAATCTTGGACAAATCGCCTGTAGTAGCCCGCCAGTCCGAGAAAGCTTCTTATCTCCGTTGGGCTCTTCGGGGGTACCCACTCGGTTACAGCCGAGATTTTCGCCGGGTCTACCGCCACTCCGCTGGCGGATACGATATGCCCAAGGAATGTTACCTCCCTCAGCCAGAAGTCGCATTTGGACAACTTCCCATATAGCTG
Organism: Hygrophila difformis; assembly: GCA_030278955.1. Classification (NCBI taxonomy): domain Eukaryota; kingdom Viridiplantae; phylum Streptophyta; class Magnoliopsida; order Lamiales; family Acanthaceae; genus Hygrophila; species Hygrophila difformis. The sequence goes on from JAOANR010000008.1 coordinate 56,823,483, forward strand.
ATTTTCTCGGAGGATCCTCAGCACTTTATGTAAGTGCTTGGAATGTTCTTCCTCGTCCCTTGAGTAGACCAAGATGTCGTCTATGAATACCACTACGCATTGATCTAACAGTCCTCGGAACACGTTGTTCATGAGGTTCATGAACATCGCCGGGGCATTCGTCAGTCCGAATGACAGGACTGTTAATTCGTAGTGTCCGTAGCGAGTCCTGAACGCTGTCTTTGGGATGTCCTTCTCAGCAATTCGCAGCTGATGATATCCCGATCGCATGTCGATCTTGGAGAACACAGTAGCTCCCTTCAGCTGGTCAAACAGATCCTCGATTCTGGGCAACGGATACTTGTTCTTGATAGTGACTTGATTAAGTCCCCTATAGTCAATACACAGTCTCAGACTCCCATCCTTCTTTTTGACAAATAAGACCGGTGCTCCCCATGGAGACGTACTCGGTCGGATATATCCCTTTTCCAGCAATTCTTCGAGCTGTTCCTTTAGCTCCTTCATCTCCGGCGGTGCCATGCGGTAAGGAGCCTTTGATACAGGTTCCGTTCCCGGGATAAGATCTATGGTGAACTCGAGATCCCTCTCAGGGGGCATGCCAGGAACGTCCTCTGGGAACACATCCGGGTACTCTCTCACCACCGGAATGTTGTCTATCTTTACCCCTTCAGCCTCGAGGTTGTGAACGTAGCATGCGTATAGCGCGTGGCCCTTACGCATTAGGCTACCCAACTCTAGGACGTTGATTAACTTGTTAGATTTCTTAGGGGGTTGAGAGTAGAAGATGACTCTTTTCCCCCTACTTTTTGACAGCGTGATCTTTTGCTTTTGGCATTCGATCACGGCCTTATACCGGGTTAGCCAATCCATTCCTAGTATGACGTCAAAGTCCCTAACGTTGAACTCTACCAAGTTTGCGAAAAACTCTACGTTCTTTATCACTATAGGTATTCCATTGTAGCGTTTAGAGCATGCTATTACTTCTCCAGAGGGCAGTTGGATGCCTAAGCTAATTATCTCGCACTTAGGTAGATCTAGTTCAGTTACGACTCTCGAAGATACAATCGAGCAACTGGCTCCGGAATCAAATAAGACTCTAAGTGGAGTACTTAGGACATGGAAAGTACCTGCCATCACGTCACCCTGCGCGGGTATGTCAGCCTGGTTGATCACGTTCAACCTCCCCATCGGCCTCCCTTGATTGGCTGGCTGGTTCTGATTTGGGTTTGCATTTTGCTGCTGGTTCGGAGGGCGTTGGTTCGGATTCGGAGGAGGCCGATATCCTTGATTGTTGCCATTCCTACCTCCCTGGTTGAACGGCTCGTTAGGTCCAATGACCAAGTCTTCTCTTTTCGTGATGTTCTCGAGTCGGGTTCGACATTCCTCCCTCCGATGGCCAATTCGGCCGCACCGGAAGCACTCGCCCATCTGAGGACACCTCCTTACCAGGTGCGGCCTGCCACATCGTGGGCACGGCGGCACTCGCCCTCCTTGGTTGACATTCCGACCATTGTTGTTCTGAGCATTCCCGTTCGGCCCTCGCCGAAAGTTGTCCCCGCCAGTAGTGTTGCTTGTCCGGTTATCCCTGTTCCTCTTGTCTGGGCCTTGCGCCCCTCGGCTGGATTCCCCAGCAGCCTTCCTCTTTAGCTGTTGCACTCGTGCTACTGCTACTGCACGATCGTAGACAGATTGCAGGTCCGGGTAGTTAACTCCAGTGATCACCTCTCGAATCGACAAGTTCAATCCCATTTCGAACTTTTGCGCCTTCTCCCCGTCAGTAGGTACCATCCTGGGCGCAAATCTCACCAATTCCTTAAACCGTGCATAGTATTCTTGAACAGATTTCTCTCCCTGCTTCAGGGATGAGAACTCCTCGTACAGTGCTGCCTTAGTACTCATCGGGTAGAAGCGCTCCCGGAGTAACTCCATGAACTCGTTCCACGAGTAAGGTTCATCATCCTCTGCCAGCCTCCCTTGGGTAGCCTGCCACCAGTCGTCGGCCTCGCCACCCAGATAGTACGAGGCCACGTGGACCTTCTCCCCCTCCGGGCATCTTACCGCCTTTAGCAATTTGTCGAAGGTTCTCAACCATTCCTCCAGCTTAGCGGGGTCTTCCTCCCCGACGTAGTAAGGTGGTCGGTAGGGGTTCACCGCAGCCAAGTAGTTGATCCTCGCTTCCGGTGGTGGCGCCGCGGCAGCTCCACCCTGGTTAACGTAAGCATTACCCAGTGCGATTAGTAATTCTTCCATATTTCTCAATCGCCCTTCCGCAGGGTTAGGCATTGGTCCTGCCGGGTTTGGCATCTCCGCGTCGGGTGCCTGCTCATTGGGTTGTCCCGGCGTGCCGTGGGTGTTGGGGGTGGCAGGGAAGGGCCTTGGTCGTCCTCGAGGTGCCATCCTGTTACAACCGAGGAAGGTGTAAAGTTCAGGGAGATTCGATAAAGTGGGAAAGAGAAAAAAAAAGTCTTGCTGAATTGTATGGTGCTTATCAGGAGTTGGTCAGTATTTGCATTTATTTATTCAGTCGTTTAGGGTTTAGGGTCTGAGGTACTTGTCGTTTTGTTATGCAGAAATAGATGCGTTGTTTGTCTGTCGGCGCTTTGTTAAGATATAAAGAGAGTGTATAAAATAAGTGTTTGTGTCTTTATTGCTCAGTAGAAGTTTTTGTTTCGATACAAGCGACGAGTAGCAAAGATCCTGAAAATAGTTCTGGGAAAATAGAAAAGGAGAACAATGGGAATAATGCATCAAAAATCTCTAATCCTGCGAAGGGTAGGTGGTCGGGTCCTCCATGGGGTCATCCTCATCACTTGATTCCTCGATGGTGCCCATGCCAAGGGGACCATGGAACACTGGGCTGGCTGGCCAACTGGGCCCAGCAACAGGAGCAGGATCAACGAATGCAACTGGGGTTTGGACGGCTGCAGAGACAGCGACAGGGTCAATAACGAGGCTAGTGACAGGAGGAGTTCCTGGGTTGAGTGGGGCAGGTGGAAGCAGATCATCCTTCAGGTGATGCAGTTGATGTCCCAAGACCCCTGCTTGGGTCTCTACGTCGTCAATCTGGGTCCGAAGCTCAGTCTCGCGGGTCTGGAGTTCGTTGATTTGGACTTGGAGTTGGGTTATATCTTGGTGTCCTGCTTGGCCCAGATTAGTTAGGTGGCCCAAGTTAGCTTCAATTTGCTCTACCCTTAGTCTGAAGTTGTTCACGTTTTGAGGAGATTCGAGGTATGCTTCAATCAACCTCATTAGTAGGTTGATCATGTTCACGTTTGGGGAAGCCATCTAGTGTTAACAAGGTAGGTTAGAGTTAGATGTTTTTCAGGCAAAGTTAAGATATGCACAATTTAAATCTACATGCAACATGCAAGTGCGAGTCCCTTCCCCCATAAAGTTTGGTTTAATATAAATTGCTAAAGGTTGGGCCTCTATAGTGGGCCAAAATATAATATTTCTTGGGCTAAGACTTGGGCTATGTAAAAAGGATTATAGATTTTTGGGCTAAAAATAGTACTAGTAGTCAAATAAATAATTTTAAAAGAAATAACACTTGGGCTTAAAAATATTGGTTTAAAATAATAGTAGTAGCTTTAAAAAAAAATTTTCCGGGCTCTGATACCAACTTGTAACACCCCGGATTTGATAACCCAGGCCGGGATGTCACCGCCGCATTTCCCTAGTAAGACACGGCTTCCCGAGCTTGCTAAGGAAATGCAAGGCTTGTGGGTATGAAAAGATTTAAAAACATTTCAAGATTTAGTCCGGAAATTTATAATACTTAATACGATAGTAGTAATCATCATGCGCGAAAAGTAAATAAAGGAAGTGCAGCGGAAAGCAAAATCACGGCCAACATGGCCAAATCCTCGGGTTTAACAGACCCGGTAAAAACAGTACGATGCAGAAATTTAAAATGTTCATAAATAATTCCCCCAAGTGCATGCGTATGCGTCACTCGACATACTCTGTAAAAGAAAAATGACAACGGTTGTCAGTATAAAAATATACTGAGTAAGTTAATCCCTAACTAACAAATAAAAGGGGTTACAAGTGTTTAAACTAAAGATTTCGCTTATCGTACGAGAATTTAAAAATACATGATTTATTAGCAGCGGGAAAATCATGATTAAAGAACTAAATTTTTAAAAGCGTAATCTAAAGCATAATTTAAGATGCATAAAATTTAAATACGTAATTAAAGACAGGATAAATACGATTTAAGCATAATGAAACACTCACACGAGTCTTTTACTTTTCATCCCGTAAACTAAGAAGAGGACACCATACCGGGAGATCACTAACGAGGCAATCTCAACATAGGACCACTAACGAGGCAGTCCAAACAATGGGAGACCACTAACGAGGCAGTCTCAAAGATAGTAGGACCACTAACGAGGCGATCCAAAAAGATAGTAGGACCACTAACGAGGCGATCCACAAATACAGCGCGCGAGATCACTAACGAGGCAATCTCAGATAGTAAGGAGACCACTAACGAGGCAGTCTCAAAGATAATGATAGTATGAAGATCGGCTCAGCCTAGTGAACGGGATTTTTCGAAAGTTCGTATTTCAAAGTTATCAAAGGATCGATATCGCGTTTTCATAGTTCGAGTTTTCTCAAGTTCGAAAAATCCTATTCGAGGCAGTTCACGCCTTTCTTAATTTAAAATTCGTTTTTCCTCCAAAAATTTCTGAAACTTGGCCAGTAATTCAAAAACACACACACGAACAACTTTCATGTTTTAAGTTTTTGGAAATAAGGTTCCGAAGTGAGTTGAAATTTGAGTTTATTGCAAAGAATAATTTACGTCTTAAAAACTGTTTTCGTCACAGGTTCGTGTAACGCCGATTAAAAATTCATTTCAAAACCAATCGATGTGAAATTTTTACAGTAACTACACGACACATTAAGGAACAACTTTCATGTTTTAAGTTTTTGGAAATAATGAATTCTTGGTACTCAAAAATCGAGTGCAACTCACTGCATACTCATGGCCCTTAAAACGAATTCAAAACAGTTCTAAAAACTTGGCCGATTGACATATCAAATGAACACCAAAATTCGTGAAATTTTGTAGGCATAATCTAGACACAGTTATCTACAACTTTTGTTTAGAAATGCAAAGTTAAATCATTCGAAAAATGGGTGAAAAACATGCATCAAGTTGAATGAAGGAATCTGTCACAGATTTGAATCGTTCGGTTTGATACAGAAAGTTCATGGCGAAAATTGGGATAGCAAAACTTAATGTCAATGGCTGAAATTTGGCCACAAGATAGATAAAGGTGTTAGGAACAACTTTTATGTTGACAAGTTTTCGGTTTGAATTCCCGAAGGTCGAGTTTTTGGCGAGTCTTTAAAATTGGACGAAAATAGGGTTTTTGAAAACCGATTTTTGTTACAAGCCTATATCTCGAGATTTAAACAACAAACAACCACGAAAATTTGTGAGTAAGGTTTTAACTTACTGATTTGAAGATTAGGATTACTGGGATGGGTATCCGGATGCTCTAGGGTCGCGACGAACGGCCAATCCTTCCGATCGCTTTTCGTTCGTTTTCCGGCGTGAAATCGTAGTAAAGGAAACGGGTTAGATTTCGAGTTTCTAAGTGTTATGGACGAATTAAAATGTTTAACCATGGCTTACCAAGAGTCTAGAGGGCAGGGCTTGGTTCCTCTCGCCTCGTCGTCGCCGGAATGCTTGCCGGAAAGTGTCGCCGGAAGAGTTTCGGCTTGGGGAGGAAGTTTGGGAGTAATGTGGGAGTAGTTTCTGTAAGTCTAGGGTTTGGAGGCACCCCCAGCCGCCCTTAAGTCTCCCTCACGTCTGGGATTTGGTTTCCCTCGAAGGGAGTTGTAATTTCGGCAAGAAAATCACCCCCGAATGGAAAGATTACACCTTCAGCCCCTCTGGCGCGGAGGTGGCGCGCACCCACCCCTATGGTCGCGCGGAGCACGCGCGCCAGGCCTGGCGTCGCGACGCCCTTGGCCGCGCGGTGGCCGCGCGGACAGCGCGGGCCGGCCGGACCGGCCGGTTCGGCTCCGCGTGTTCCGTCGGGTCTTCCCTCGCTTTCCCCTATCGGTTTTCTACGTGTTAGCTCGATTCCCTGGGGCGTCTTCGTTGCGGAATCTTCTCCTTAATCTTGTTGCGAGTCCGGCTTATCGCTCGCAACATTTCCGGGTCCTACTTAGCCTAGTTTAAATTGGTTCCAACATCTCCTATCGTCCTTGTGATCTAATTCGTGATGTATTTTGCAATTTATTTCGTGACTGAACTTAGAAATCAGTTCTAAGCTGCCTACGTACCCTGTGAAGGGATCAAGTCATGACGTAGTTCAAAACAATTTGAATTTGTTTTTCCTCGGGTGTTACAATGAAAAATTGCCAAAACGGCCAATGAAAACTAGTATACACTCTCGTGTGTATCCGCATGGGTTACTCGAGGCTCCGGAGTGGTACTGTGTATGGCGTGAAAAGCGGGTTGCTTCGGCAATCTTCCGAGAACTAAATTGACTGCGGTCGCCGGATCGCCGGCTAAATGAAAATTGTAAAATTTGCTGCGGCCGCCGGATCGCCAGCTAAATGAAATATTTTTGAGATTGTGGCGTAACGGGGAGAATTAAAAGACTTGGAATTTTATATTTATTTATTTATGTCGTTACTTATGCTTCTTTAAATTTTGTTTTTACATTATGCCTATGTCTTACTTTCTCATTTTTAAATTTAATTTAGTTATGAGAAAATATGAATTAAATTATTGTCTAAATATGCATGCTTAGAGAAATGACTTTTATTTCATTATTAAAATTCAGAAACCCCTTTATTGCTACGTTAGGGATTGTCTTACTCAGTATTTTATATACTGATAAATGTTGTTATATTTTTTCTATTTTGCAGAGTACGGAGCATGATCATGCATTGGGGAATTATTTTGGACATTTACTTCATCATTTCACATGACTTGCATACGGGCCTGTTAACCCGTGTTTTGGCCATGTCGGCCCCTTTATTTTATTTCCGCTGCATAAACTTGATTATTATCGTACATGGATGATTACTACTCTATTTTAAATTTAAGTACTTCCGGACTTGTTTGTTTTTAAATCATTTTTGAAATACCTTTAGACTTGCATCTCATAAGTGAGCTCGAGTGAAGCCGTGTCTTGCTTGGGAGGGGTGGCGGTGGCATCCCGTCCTAGGTTATCAAATCCGGGGTATTACAAAGTGGTATCAGAGCTCGGAATATTTTAAAACTATTATTACTATTTTAAACTATCATTATTTTTAAACTAGTATTATTTTTAAACTATTATTATTATTTTTAAAACTAGTATTAATTTTAATTATTTTAAAATTATCACTTTTGGAGCCCAAACTTTAGCCCAAATTATTTTATTTATAAGTATTATTTTTCAAAAGCCCAAAAATCTTGAGCCAAATATTTTTAGCCCAACATATTTATCTACTAAGCCCCAAACATTTTTCTTAGTCCAATACCTATACTTTTATTTGAGCCCAAGAAATTATTACTTTTGGCCCAATATAGTGGCCCAAATATTTTACCCTTATTCTTTGAAAATTTATCGATGGAGTAAAATTATTTTTAAAGGCCCAGGGATAATTAAATAAATGCATATTTAGATTAAATTATTTTCGGGGGGGGGGGGGGGGGGGTTGGGGGTGGGGGGTTTGCATATGCATATGCATACATAAATATTTGTACTAACTTTTTTTTTATGTGAATCGTATATGTTAACATTCTCACTCTAGTGTTCGACTTGACCTTGAGTCTTGACTTAGAAGATGTTAGCTTGAGATTAATTGTGCCTTAGTTTTAGATCTTGATCGTCTATGCTTAGCATGCGCATAACTATTCTCTGCCTTTTTCCATAGATCTTCACCTAGACGACATATTATGACTTGTCGAGAAACCTAATGATGAAAACAATGAATGCGTACATTGACCCCCAACAGAATATACGATACTTTAAACACCGCATAGCTCAACTTGAAGCTGACCTACAACACTTCTGAAATTTGAGAGAGGCTGACTGTGAATGCATAAATAACCAAGAGACCCAAGTTCCAAAGCATACCGAATGAAACGAAGCAATGATAGATAGAATCGAAGCCCAAGGGATGGATCTGCTCCACCTTACCAACATCCTAATACCATTCAATCCCGTGGAGAATCATTTGGCGAGCCGAGTCCAGTCCCAAGCCCAACGGAGGAAGACCCGATGGAAGACCCTACGAACGAGGCTTAGGGAGATTGAAGATTATAAACGCTGTCTATCTGCTTTTGTCTAGTTATTCCTTTCCGAGAAATAGAAGCACTATTTCATCTCCTATCCTTGTACGGAAATTCGTCATAGGGAGAAATAAAATGCAAGTTCCTATCTATTATTACAACACTCTTATTATTCCAAAAATCTTGAGAAAATCTTATTAAACCCTACACCCTACTACGCCTCGTCCAAGCAACAAAACCTTAAACTCTAAACACCACACCATATACCAAATTACATAATACACTCTTAACGACTCCTATTAACACCATTTGATTCACTAACTTATTATTTTTCCAACACTCTATTAAATCCTTATAATCAAATCCTTGCGCGTTGTAACAGAATGGCACCAAGAGGAAGACCTCGCATTCAACCCACCCCACCCCACACCAACGAAGAGCCACGAAAACCCAACGTACCAGTACAAAACGTTGGTGCACCCAATCAAGGAGGGCAAGCAGCCCTTATGCCTAGAAACATAGACGGACGCCTAAGGACCATAGAGGAAGCTCTGGTCGTGTTAGGGAACGCACTAGTCAACCAGGGACATGACAAGATTAACAGCAACCTCAGAGATGATAAGAAGTCGGGTGGAAGCCATCTTCGGGGAGGCCCGAACAGACCGCCTCGAGGCACCAAAGGGAGAAACAAGGGGATAGTCTTCAACCATGGTGACTATGCGCCACCATGTCCAAAGTGTGGTAAACCACATTATGCGAGGGGGTGCCCTCAGCCCGGAGCGTGCTTTCGATGTGGTCGATTTGGTCATCGGCTGCGTGACGGTCGGACGCGGATAGAGAACATTAACAAGAGAGAGGATGTGATCATTAAACCTGACCAGCCACAGAACTCGGACAGTCGAGATGACAACCGTGGTACAGTCATACCATGTTGCCCGCTGTGCCACAAAGCCTATCTGGTGCGCGAAGGCCCAAGGCTTGGAACTTGTTATAGATGTGGTGGGGAAGACCACATGATTAGAGAATGCAATATTCGTGAGAGATGATTGAGAAGAGGATAGATTTGGTGAACCTTCAGCAAGGAGAGGTTGACAAGGAATAAGGTCAAAACCCAAACCTTCTTGAGAGTAATGTGTAGGTAGTTATGGGGACTTAACTGAAGTCCTAAGGGGGAGAGGATGTGATACCCCGTAATAATGTATAAGCAATTACTTTTGAGGATGACCTGAATATTATGTATCCCAGATAAACAAATTGGAATGGTTTTGAACTACGTAATGACTTGATCCCTTCACAGGGTATGTAGGCAATTTGGAAATTTCAATTCCGGGTTCAGTCAAACAATATCATACAATAACATATGATAACACTATAATACAATGTGTAGGCAGTTATGGGGACCTAACTGACGTCCTAAGGGGGAGAGGATGTGATACCCCGTAATAATGTATAAGCAATTACTTTTGAGGTCGACTCGACAATATGCATCCCAAATCAATAATAAACAAATTCAAATTGTTTTGAACTACGTAATGACTTGATCCCTTCACAGGGTACGTAGGCAACTTGGAAATTACAATTCTGGGTTCAGTCAAACAATATCATACAATAACATATGATAACACAACAATACAATAACGCAATATAGAAATGAACGAAATGAACGATAGAACCTTAGTTCTAAGCTTGCGAAAAGCTAACACGCAACTTCGAGGACGAAGTTGATTCTTAAGGGGGGTAGACTGTAATACCCAAGATTTCATCGGTATCCAAAGGAATAAAATTAGTTTATTAATCCGATCAAGGTCGAAATATCTCCGAGAAGAAGAGAATAATTTATTACAATAAATTATTCCTCGGAAATGAAATGCTGATAGATTCAAAATTCAAAATGGAATAAATGAGGGAAAGGAAGCCCGAAGATATTCAATTGATCGAGCCTAAAGAATTGGAATTACAGAATTTTGATTCGAAGAACCCGTGAAGTCGGAAATAATTTAAGTAGATAAATTATTACACGGGAGTCAAAAGACGACGAATTCAAAGCCGGTGAATCCAAACGCGACGGACTCAAGAATCCGAATACGAAATCAATTAGAGACGAAATAAAATTAAGATAGGAACCATAATCCGAGAATGACCCGAAAAATCGAGCCCGGGAACGTAGGAGCATAGAAGTCCGAAATAGAGGAAAAAAAGGCCCGACGGATCGCACGACCCGGCTCGGACCGCAGCCCAGCCGGAGCCCGCGCGGTGGCCGTGCGGTCTGGACCAAAACTGCGTCGAGGCCGCGCCACTCAACAGGCTGCGATCATGTTTCGGTTATCGATGATTTCTTACCTTATTTTCGACCTGTAACAATGGAAACTCAATCACACTCGGGAGGAAGGATTTTTGGACGACTTATAACTGATCCCTAACCCTAAATTCAACCTACACAACCCTGGAGCAGCCCCCAACACCTCACATTCACTCTCAAGTTCTCCCAAACCGAAAAACCCCAAATCCCTTGTGTTCATGAACGTCCGACGAACAAACTGGAGCAAGGAGGACGTGGAGAAGAAGTGTTCAGACCCTAGATAGTGGTAAGATGAAGTCTTGAACTTAGTTTCATAGTTTTCGTCGGATTTAGATTATAACTTATGGTTTTTATTCTCAAAAACACAAATCGAAGCCAAAGGAAGAGGGAATCGGGTTGAGGAGATCCGTTTGAAGCCATCCGTAGATTCCGGACGACCCCGTGACATCCTAGACATCACCCACTGTAAGATAATTCCTTAAATATCAATATCGGTGGCTTAGGATCGTTCGAACTTTAGTTTTAATCAAAACCTTAAAACCGAACTTAAAAGATTCACTTTTGCGCGTTTTCTGAGATCGAATGAAAAACCCTATTTTGAAAATCCGAAATGAAAAACTCCGAACTAGAGATTTCTTCCTAACATCTTATTCTAAGTTATGTCAAAATTTCACACATTTTTATCAAGATTTGGTACCCCAAAACACGTCGGACATGTTCTGAGTTGCATAACTTTTTTCAAAAACTTGACAGCATGCCTAGTCGAACTTGATGTGCAGTTTTCTATCCTTTTCGGTCAGAACTAATCTTCGGTGTAAAAATAAAAGTTGTAGATAATTGTCTTAAGATTATACCTGTAAAATTTCATGCATTTTCATTAAATTTTGTATAGTCAAAACTCAATTTCAACAGACTGTGTTTTTGAAGAAAACTTTGATAGATTTTGATTCCGAACTTAATGAATTAATCTGACTTAATCCATAATGATTTTGCATATAATGCCTGTAATAAAACTTGTTATTTTGGTGTCTTGTAAGTGCCTGTAAATGTTCATAAAGTTTGGAGGTCGTTTGCTATGTCGAAGACTTGTTTGAAAATCAGTGCGTTGTTTTAGAAAAGTTGAAAGATTTTATGTTTTGAAGAGATTGCGAAATTTCACTTACTTCCTCACCTAATTTCGAAGAACTTGAAACACAAAAAATGTTCGTTAGCATGTTTTTGAAGTGCTGTATAAATTTGAAATCGATTGATTTTAAATTGAATTTTTAAACTAAAAAGGCGTAAACTGTGATAACGAATATTTTTAAACTTGTGAGATTTGGAATTTCTAAAGAAACAATCGATACTCTCCTTGAACGATAAAATCAAACTTTCAAAAATCCAGTCACAAGTGACACCTAGGAGGATTGGTTAAGCTTGCACCTTGAATTCATCGTGTCCTCGTGTAATACCCGAGAATTTTGTAACATAAATAAATAAATAAATACAATATATAAATAAAATAAATAATTTAAAGATAAAATGAGAAATGGAATTTAATTCCATGAGAAGGAATTAAATATCCAAGAACCCGTGAAGTCGAAAATAATTTAATTAAATAAATTATTGCACGGGAGCCAAAAGACGACGAATTAGAAGCCGACGAACCCAAACGCGACGGACTCAAGATTTCGAATACGGGATTAATTCGAAACGAGATAAATTTAAGATAAGAATTTATAATCCGAGGATGACCCGAAAAATCGAGCCCGAAAATGTAGGAGGATAGAAACCCGAAAGAGAGGAGAAAAGGCCCGACGGGATCGCACGGCCCAGTCCGAATGCACGGCCCAGACCAGGCCGCGCGCCCTCCGCGCGGTGTTTGGCCTTACACCGCGCCACCACCGCGCCACCAAATAGGCAGCAGCAATCAATGCGATCTCGGCGATTTTCTTACCATAATTCGACTCCCTTCTATGGAAACTAGATCAACTTTGGGGGGAAGGGATTATGGACGAATCATGGCTGATTCTTGGCCATATTTTCAGATTCAATTCCCCTTCCTTCCCCTCATATCCACTCTCAACTTCTCCTTTATTCTCCCAAAAACCGAAAACCCCATATTCTCTTGTGTTCTTGCTTTCCGATCACTTTCCGACGAACAAACCGGAGAAAGGAGGACGTGGAGAGGAAGTATTCAGACCCTAGATAGTGGTAAGATGAAGTCTTGAACTTCGTTTCATAGTTTTCGTCGGATTTAGATTCTAACTTATGGTTTTTATTCTCAAAAACACAAATCGGAGCCAAAGGAGGAAGAACCGTGTTGAGGAGATCCGTTCGTAGCCATCCGTAGATTCCGGACGACCCAAGGGCTGTTTAGAACTCATATTATGTAAGTTAATTCTTACATACGGTTTTTGGTGGCTAAAATTTAACCCGAACATGAGATCTAACGGAAAACTCGATGAAATCTGTCAACAAAAGATTCACACGCGCGCAGCGTTCTTGGAGGAATTTTTCGAACCCTTAAAAGTCTTCAAACGAGAAAACGCAAAACATAAAAAGTGTTCCTAAGACATAGATATACATGCTGTAAAATTTTCATAATTTTTCGTGAAAGTTTGTTGCCCGAAAAACGAGTCTGAACACCTCTGAAATTATTTTCGCGCTTAGAACTTGGCAGATTTCACTCTCGATCTTTTTAGCCATTTTGACCTTGGATCTAGGCCGAATTAGGACTTGTGCAAAACATGGAATTTGTAGATCCATGAGTATTGAATACCCCTGTAAAATTTCATGCATTTTCATTAAGATTTCCTACCCCAAACCGCGTCGAAAATATTCTGTTGCGCGTGAACTTTTCGGAAACTGAGACAGATTATATGATCGAACTTGATGTGCATTTTTCCATCACTTGTGGTCAAAACTAATCTTTGGTGAAAAGATAAAAGTTGTAGATAAATGTCTTGTGAACATGCCTATAAAATTTCGTGCATTTTCATTAACGTTTGGATTGTCAAAACCAGTTTTGAATACGCTGGGTCCGAGAAGGAAAAGTCGACAGATTTTTAAACCGAAATTAGTGGATTAATCTGAATTAATCCGTGATGAATTTGCATAATTTGCCTCTAATAAAACTTGTTTATTTTGGTGTCTTTTAAGTGCCTGTAAAATTTCATAAATTTTGGAGGTCGTTTGCTATATCAAAAACTCTTTTTAAAATCAATGCGCTGTGTAGACAATTATGACAGATTTTGGCTTTTGTAAAGATTGTAAAATTTCACCCATTTCCTCACATAATTTCGGAAAACTTAAAACACGGAAGTTGTTCGTTAGCGTGTTTTTGATCTACTGTAGAAATTTCAAGTCGATTGCTTTTGAAATGAATTTTTAAACTGAGATGGCGTAAACTGTGGAAACGGCTTGGTTGAAATGTTGAAAAACTCGTCTTTGAGAAACACATGATTTGCGAGATATGTCTAAACAAATAAAAACATTTTTTTAAATTATTTTGAAACTTTGGTGAATTGTGACCAAGTTAGATATTATCAATATTGACTATGTGGCTTGTGGACATAATGGCTCAAGCGTATGTCTAGCGGACGTAAGAGCCCTAGCGCGATATTGATTATGTGACTTGTGGACATAAGGGCCCAAGCGTATGACTAGCGGACATAAGGGCCCTAGTGAAATATTGACCATGAGGCTAGTGGACATAAGAGCCTTAGCGAATGGTGATCTATAAAAGAAACGAAACGAGAAATTTATACGAGATTTAATTAAATCATTGCTAAATTGTGTTTTGGTTTATATCAATTTATTTAATCGCCTTGCAAGTTATACATGTGATCATTTGGCATGCTTACCTTTGATTTCTACAATTAAATTCCATTATCTTGATGAGTTAATTTATATAGTGGCTGCGATCATGCTAAATGTAAGTCAATTCTGTCTTAAATAATTAAAGGCTTTGAAACCCCATTATTGTATGCTAGGGGTTAACTTACTCAGCATGTTTATGCTGACAAACCGTTGCTCTCTTTTTCTTTTCAGAGTTTGAGGCTTACACATGAGCATAGCATACATTGGGATTTGGGAACGTTTACTCTCGTTTTTATACATGACTTGCATAACGGGCCTGTATAACCCGTGTTTTGGCCGTGTTGGCCCTATTTATATTTCCGCTGCTATATCTATATTTAAATATTACTTTCCGCTGCAACTTAGATAATACTATGTAATGATTTTTGTTATATATTTATAAATGGGCTATTTGAAATGTTTTAAATTCTGAAAAACCATAGCCTTGCATCTCTCTAACAAGCTCGGAGAAACCGCGTCTTGCTAGGGAGGTGTGGCGGTGACATCCCGGCCTGGGTTATCAAATCCGGGGTGTTACAAAGTGGTATCAGAGCCCGGAATATTTTCAAACTATTATTTTTAAGTATTATTATTTTTAAAGTTATTATTTCTAAACTAGTAATATATTTTAAAGAGCCCAATTATTATTTTGAAGTTAAAGCCCAAATTTTTAGCCCAAAATTTTTTAGAAGCCCAAATATTTTTTTTAGAAGGCCAAGAAATTATTTTTAGCCCAATACTTTATATACTTACTATTGTGGGCTCAATTTTTTTAAGCCCAATTGTTTTAAGGCCCAATACCTGTATTTTAAATAAAGCCCAAATGTTTATTATTTTGGCCCAATATAGAGGCCCAAGACTTTTATCTACTATTATTAGCTTTAAATTTTAAAAATATTACCTCCATGGAATAAACTTATTTTTAAAATCCATGGAAGATAGATATAAATAAAATATACATTAGCTTCGGGAGGGATTGCATTGCATTGCATATATACATAAATATATACACTAACTCTTTTTATGTGAATTATCGGTGATAAGAAACACTCCTACCTTAGAACTTGACATGACCTTGACTTAGGAGCGCTTGCTGAAGACTAACTTTGCCTTAGTCCTAGATCTTGATCACTTAACTTATCTTCGCGTGCTTCTATAACAGAAAATGGCACCTAGAAGAAAATTGAGGAAGGTAAGCCCAAACGGCACAGACACTGACCTCCCAAACGCACCTAACAACAATGAGATTCCTCCGAACGTAGGAGATCGAGCGCCTCCTATTCCCAACAACATGGATGAACGTTTAAGGACGGTAGAAGAAGTACTCGTAGCATTAGGAAATGCCGAGGTGCACAGGGCACAAGCGGCAATACCTCCGCCAGTAGCCCGTGTCAACTACTTGGCATTGGTAAACCCCTACAACCCACCCCATTATGACGGGCAAGAGGATCCGGCCAAGTTGGAGGGTTGGATCCGTACCTTTGACAAACTCTTGGACGCTATCAAATGCCCCACGAGGAGAAGATACGTGTAGCGACTTACTACTTAGGAGGCGAAGCCGATGAGTGGTGGCAAAACCTTCGAACGAGTTCAGAGGAAAATGAAGAATCCTACACCTGGGAAGGACTTAAGGAAGCCTTGAGAGAAAGATTCTATCCACTGAGCACGAAGACTGCGAAATATGAGGAATTCATCAACCTGAAGCAAGGTGCACAAACAGTGCAAGAGTACTACACCAAATTCAAGGAGCTAGTACGATTTGCTACGAGGATAGTACCAACCGATTCTGACAAGGCTCAGAAATTCGAGATGGGTCTGAACCTTAGTATCCGGGAGATACTTGCAGTAGGACAATTCACGAACCTACAGACGATTTATGATCGTGCTGTAGCAATTGCTCGAATCCAGCAGATGAAGCGTAAGGAAAATGGTGAGTCGAGCAAGGACTCTCAAGGACTTGAGAAGAAGGATCTGAAAGATAACAATAACAACTCTAGGAAAAACAATGGATCTCAAAGGAAAGAAAATAAAGGTCTCAACCACGGAGGAGATGACAACCGTGGTGCGTTCATACCACGCTGCCCACGATGCAACCATGCACATCTAGTACGCCAGTGCCCGAAGCCTGGAGCCTGCTATAAGTGCGGCAAGTTTGGTCACAAGGCTAGGGGATGTCGAACGCCAGAGGAGGCGATCGAAAGGAGAATAGATCTGGTGAACCTTCAGCAAGGAGAGATTGACACGTAACAAGGTCAAAACCCGAACTTTCTTGAGAATAATGCTTAGGCAGTTATGGGGACATAACTGTAATCTTAAGGGGGGAAGGATGTAACAACCCGAATATTATGTATCCCAAATCAATAAATAAACAAATTCAAATTGTTTTGAACTACGTTATGACTTGATCCCTTCACGGGGTACGTAGGCAACTTGGAAATTTTAATTCTGAGTTCAGTCACAATACAAAAATAAAGAAAAAAAAACTAATATAAACAAAAAGAACCATGGTTCTTAGCTCGAAAGGGAAGCTAAAAACGCAACTTCGAGGACGAAGTTGATTCTTAAGGGGGGTAGACTGTAATACCCGAGAATTTTGTAACATAAATAAATAAATAAATACAATATATAAATAAAATAAATAATTTAAAGATAAAATGAGAAATGGAATTTAATTCCATGAGAAGGAATTAAATATCCA
This sequence comes from Hygrophila difformis, assembly GCA_030278955.1. Classification (NCBI taxonomy): domain Eukaryota; kingdom Viridiplantae; phylum Streptophyta; class Magnoliopsida; order Lamiales; family Acanthaceae; genus Hygrophila; species Hygrophila difformis. Next base: position 56,840,571 of record JAOANR010000008.1, read on the forward strand.
AGAACCCGTGAAGTCGAAAATAATTTAATTAAATAAATTATTGCACGGGAGCCAAAAGACGACGAATTAGAAGCCGACGAACCCAAACGCGACGGACTCAAGATTTCGAATACGGGATTAATTCGAAACGAGATAAATTTAAGATAAGAATTTATAATCCGAGGATGACCCGAAAAATCGAGCCCGAAAATGTAGGAGGATAGAAACCCGAAAGAGAGGAGAAAAGGCCCGACGGGATCGCACGGCCCAGTCCGAATGCACGGCCCAGACCAGGCCGCGCGCCCTCCGCGCGGTGTTTGGCCTTACACCGCGCCACCACCGCGCCACCAAATAGGCAGCAGCAATCAATGCGATCTCGGCGATTTTCTTACCATAATTCGACTCCCTTCTATGGAAACTAGATCAACTTTGGGGGGAAGGGATTATGGACGAATCATGGCTGATTCTTGGCCATATTTTCAGATTCAATTCCCCTTCCTTCCCCTCATATCCACTCTCAACTTCTCCTTTATTCTCCCAAAAACCGAAAACCCCATATTCTCTTGTGTTCTTGCTTTCCGATCACTTTCCGACGAACAAACCGGAGAAAGGAGGACGTGGAGAGGAAGTATTCAGACCCTAGATAGTGGTAAGATGAAGTCTTGAACTTCGTTTCATAGTTTTCGTCGGATTTAGATTCTAACTTATGGTTTTTATTCTCAAAAACACAAATCGGAGCCAAAGGAGGAAGAACCGTGTTGAGGAGATCCGTTCGTAGCCATCCGTAGATTCCGGACGACCCAAGGGCTGTTTAGAACTCATATTATGTAAGTTAATTCTTACATACGGTTTTTGGTGGCTAAAATTTAACCCGAACATGAGATCTAACGGAAAACTCGATGAAATCTGTCAACAAAAGATTCACACGCGCGCAGCGTTCTTGGAGGAATTTTTCGAACCCTTAAAAGTCTTCAAACGAGAAAACTCAAAACATAAAAAGTGTTCCTAAGACATAGATATACATGCTGTAAAATTTTCATAATTTTTCGTGAAAGTTTGTTGCCCGAAAAACGAGTCTGAACACCTCTGAAATTATTTTCGCGCTTAGAACTTGGCAGATTTCACTCTCGATCTTTTTAGCCATTTTGACCTTGGATCTAGGCCGAATTAGGACTTGTGCAAAACATGGAATTTGTAGATCCATGAGTATTGAATACCCCTGTAAAATTTCATGCATTTTCATTAAGATTTGCTACCCCAAACCGCGTCGAAAATATTCTGTTGCGCGTGAACTTTTCGGAAACTGAGACAGATTATATGATCGAACTTGATGTGCATTTTTCCATCACTTGTGGTCAAAAATAATCTTTGGTGAAAAGATAAAAGTTGTAGATAAATGTCTTGTGAACATGCCTATAAAATTTCGTGCATTTTCATTAACGTTTGGATTGTCAAAACCAGTTTTGAATACGCTGGGTCCGAGAAGGAAAAGTCGACAGATTTTTAAACCGAAATTAGTGGATTAATCTGAATTAATCCGTGATGAATTTGCATAATTTGCCTCTAATAAAACTTGTTTATTTTGGTGTCTTTTAAGTGCCTGTAAAATTTCATAAATTTTGGAGGTCGTTTGCTATATCAAAAACTCTTTTTAAAATCAATGTGCTGTGTAGACAATTATGACAGATTTTGGCTTTTGTAAAGATTGTAAAATTTCACCCATTTCCTCACATAATTTCGGAAAACTTAAAACACGGAAGTTGTTCGTTAGCGTGTTTTTGATCTACTGTAGAAATTTCAAGTCGATTGCTTTTGAAATGAATTTTTAAACTGAGATGGCGTAAACTGTGGAAACGGCTTGGTTGAAATGTTGAAAAACTCGTCTTTGAGAAACACATGATTTGCGAGATATGTCTAAACAAATAAAAACATTTTTTTTAAATTATTTTGAAACTTTGGTGAATTGTGACCAAGTTAGATATTATCAATATTGACTATGTGGCTTGTGGACATAAGGGCTCAAGCGTATGTCTAGCGGACGTAAGAGCCCTAGCGCGATATTGATTATGTGACTTGTGGACATAAGGGCCCAAGCGTATGACTAGCGGACATAAGGGCCCTAGTGAAATATTGACCATGAGGCTAGTGGACATAAGAGCCTTAGCGAATGGTGATCTATAAAAGAAACGAAACGAGAAATTTATACGAGATTTAATTAAATCATTGCTAAATTGTGTTTTGGTTTATATCAATTTATTTAATCGCCTTGCAAGTTATACATGTGATCATTTGGCATGCTTACCTTTGATTTCTACAATTAAATTCCATTATCTTGATGAGTTAATTTATATAGTGGCTGCGATCATGCTAAATGTAAGTCAATTCTGTCTTAAATAATTAAAGGCTTTGAAACCCCATTATTGTATGCTAGGGGTTAACTTACTCAGCATGTTTATGCTGACAAACCGTTGCTCTCTTTTTCTTTTCAGAGTTTGAGGCTTACACATGAGCATAGCATACATTGGGATTTGGGAACGTTTACTCTCGTTTTTATACATGACTTGCATAACGGGCCTGTATAACCCGTGTTTTGGCCGTGTTGGCCCTATTTATATTTCCGCTGCTATATCTATATTTAAATATTACTTTCCGCTGCAACTTAGATAATACTATGTAATGATTTTTGTTATATATTTATAAATGGGCTATTTGAAATGTTTTAAATTCTGAAAAACCATAGCCTTGCATCTCTCTAACAAGCTCGGAGAAACCGCGTCTTGCTAGGGAGGTGTGGCGGTGACATCCCGGCCTGGGTTATCAAATCCGGGGTGTTACACCTCGACATTTAGATGGGTTGGTTAAGCTTTGCACCTTGAATCCATCATGTCCTAGATATTTAGATGAGTTGGTTAAGCATTGCACCTAGAATCCCCCATATCTGTTATATAAAATCCCGTTACACTAAGTTGAAATGATATCGGTTACATAAGTAGAGGGTGAGTGCTCTGCAGGATGCTCCTCTAACTTGAAACTCGTGCCTGATGGGACGATATGAAAAATTGCCAAAACGGCCAATGAAAACTAGTCTACACTCTCGTGTGTATCCGCATGGGTTACTCGAGGCTCCAGAGTGGTACTGTGTATGGCGTGAAAAGTGGGTTGCTTCGGCAATCTTCCGAGAACTAAATTAACTGGGGTCGTCGGATAGCCGGCTAAATGAAAATTACGAAATTGGCTGCGGCCGCCGGATCGCCGGCTAAATGAAATATTGTTGAGATTGTGGCGTAACGGGGAGAATTAAAAGATTTGGAATTTTATTTTATTTATTTATGTCCTTACTTATGCTTCTTTAAATTATCTTTTTACATTATGCCTATGTCTTACTTTATCATTTTTAAATTTAATTTAGTTATGAGAAAATATGAATTAAATTATTGTCTAAATATGCATGCTTAGAGAAATGAGTTTTATTTTTAGTTATTAAAATTTAAAACCCCTTTATTGCTATGTTAGGGATTGTCTTACTCAGTATTTTATATACTGATAAATGTTGTTTTTCTATTTTTTTTCTATTTACAGAGTACGAAGCATGATCATGCATTTGGGGAATTATTTCGGACATTTACTTCATCATTTCACATGACTTGCATACGGGCCTGTTAACCTGTGTTTTGGCCATGTCGGCCCCTTTATTTTATTTCCGCTGCATAAACTTGATTATTATCGTACATGGATGATTACTACTCTATTTTAAATTTAAGTACATCCGGACTTGTTTGTTTTTAAATCATTTTTAAAATACCTTTAGCCTTGCATCTCTCAAGTGAGCTCGAATGAAGTCGTGTCTTGCTTGGGAGGTGTGGCGGTGGCATCCCGGCCTGAGTTATCAAATCCGGGGTGTTACACTTCCCCACCACATCTATAGCAAGTTCCACGCCTTGGGCATTCACGCACCTGATGGGCTTTGTGGCACTGCGGGCAACGTGATATGACTGTACCACGGGCAACATTTCTCCCATTATTGAAACCTTTATTCTTATTCTTCTTTGGTTCATTGAACCCAGCTTGACCATTGTTCTTCCTAAAATTTCCATTGTTATTGTTTGGATTCTTTTTCTCAAATCCTTGCGAGCCCCTGCTCGACTCACCAGTGTCCTTACGCTTCAGCTGCTGAACGCGAGCAATCGCTACAGCTCGGTCATATACCGCCTGCAAAGTCTTGTATTGTACTCCTACAAGGATCTCTCGGATACTGAGGTTCAGACCCATCTCAAATTTCTGAGCCTTATCAGAGTCAGTTGGTACTAGCCTCGTAGCAATCGTACTAGCTCCTTGAATTTGGTGTAGTACTCTTGCACTGTCTGTGCGCCTTGCCTTAGGTTGATGAATTCCTCGTACTTCGCTGCTTCTGTGCTTAACGGGTAGAACCTCTCCCTCAGAACTTCCTTGAACTCCTCCCAAGTATAGGCTTCCACATTTTCTACTAATTTCCCCTGGAGGTTTTCCACCACTCATCGGCTTCACCTCCTAAGTAGTGAGTTGCTACATGTATCAAATGTACGGATCCACCCCTCTAGTTTGGCGGGATCTTCTTCCCCATCATAGTGTGGTGGTTGATAAGGATTCACCAAAGCTAGATAGTTGTTTCGAGCTACTGGCGGAGGTATTGCCGCTTGTGCCCTATGCACCTCGGCGTTTCCCAAAGCTATGAGTACTTCTTCTACAGTCCTTAAAAGTTCATCCATGTTGTTGGGAATAGGAGGCGCTCGTTCTCCTACGTTATGAGGAATCCCATTGTTGTTAGGTACGTTGGGGAGGTCAACGTCAGTGTTGTTCGGGATTACCTTCCTTAGTCTTCCCCTAGGTGCCATTCTGTCATAAAGCAAAAGGATTTGATTCTAAGGATTTAATAGAGTATTGGAAAAATAATAATTTACTGAATCAAATGGTGTTAATAGGAGTTGTTTAGAGTGTATTATATAATGTGGTATATGGTGCGGTGTTTAGAGTTTAAGGTTTTGTTGCTTGGACGAGGCGTAGTAGGGTGTAGGGTTTAATAAGATTTCCTCAAGATTTTTGGAATAATAAGAGTGTTGTAATAATAGATAGGGACTTGCATTTGAGGAATTTTCGTACAAGGATAGGAGATGAAATAGTACTTCTATTTCCCAAAAAGGAATAACTAGGCGAAAGCAGATAAATAGTGTTTATAATCTTCAATCTCCCTAAGCTTCGTTGGTAGGGTCTTCCATCGGGTCTTCCTCCGTTGGGCTTGGGACTGGGCTCTGCTCCACCAAATGATTCTCCATGGGATTGAATGGTATTAGGATGTTGGTAAGGTGGAGCAGATCCATCCCTTGGGCTTCGATCCTATCTATCATTGCTTCATTTCGTTTGGTAACTTTTTGAACTTGGGTTTCTAGGTAATTTATGCGTTCACAGTCAGCCGCTCTTAAATTTCAGAAGTGTTGCAGGTCAGGTTCAAGTTGAGCTATGCGGTGTTTAAAGTATCGTACATTCTGTTAGGTGTCAATGTACACATTCATCATTTTCATCATTAGGTTTCTCGAAAAGTCATAATATATCGTCTAGGTGAAGATCTACGGATAAAGGCAGAGAATAGATATGCGCATGCTAAGCATAGACGATCAAGATATAAAACTAAGGCACAATTAGTCTCAAGCTAACGCTTCTAAGTCAAGACTCAAGGTCAAGCCGAATACTAGAGTGAGAATGTTATGTGACACAAACGATTCACATAAAAAGGTTAGCACAATTATGTATGTATGCGTATGCAATCCCCCCAATAAAACTTTAATTTATGTAATGCATTTATTTATCCATGGGCTTTAAAAATAATTTTAATCCATGGATAAATTTTAAAAGAATAAGGGTAAAATATTTGGCCACTATATTGGGCCAAAAGTAATAATTTCTTGGGCTCAAATAAAAGTGTAGGCATTGGACTAAGAAAAAGGTTTGGGGCTTAGTAAATAAATATGTTGGGCTAAAAATTTTGGCTCAAGATTTTGGGCTTTTGAAAAATAATACTTATAAGTAAAATAATTTGGGCTAAAAATTTGGGCCTTTAATTTTAAAAATATTTGGGCTCTTAAAATACTAGCTTTAAAATAATAAAAATAGCTTTTAAAAATATCCTGGGCTCTGATACCACTTTATAACACCCCGGATTTGATAACCCAGGTCGGGATGCCACCGCCACACCTTCTAAGTAAGACACGACTTCATTCGAGCTCACTAGAGAGACATAAGGCTAAAGGTATTTCAAAAAAATTATTTAAAACAAACAAGTCCGGAAGTACTTAAATTTAAAATAGAGTAATAATTATACATGTACGATAATAATCAAGTTTACGCAGCGAAAATAAAATAAACGAGCCTGTAATACCCGAGAAATCAACATCGAGAAATTAAATTCAAAAATTAAAGAATTTGATTTAATTATCAAAAACCGAAATAATTCCTAGAGAGTGGAATTAAATATATTTCGGACGATCACGACTCGGAATGAGTTTATCGGATTATCCAACGATCTCGGATAATTCCCACATTATGATTTTTGGAATAAAAATCATAATATATATTTAAAAAAGGAGAAAAACCACAGCAGGCGCCGCACGGCGGCGGGGCGGTGGCGCGCCACCCGCGCGCCGGCGGCAGCAGGGCGGCGCTGTAACACCCCAGTTTTTGGTCACCCAGGTCGGGATGTCACCGCCACACCTCCCTAGCAAGACACGGTTTCCCCGAGCTTACTAAAGAGATGCACGGCTATGGTTTTTCAGAATTTAGAATATTCAAACAGCCCATTCATATATAATTTAAAAATAATACATCAAAGTTGCAGCGGAAAATAATATTTACATATATGTATCGCAGCGGAATTTAAATATAAGGCCAACATGGCCTAATCACGGGTTAAACAGGCCCGTTCATGCAAGATCTAGTCTAATACAAAAATTCAAAATAATATATCATCCCAAACTTCCCGTGTATGCATATGACGATGCATAATTCTCAATTCTGAAAGAAAAAGAAATAAAAATGGTTTGGTCAGCAAAAACTTGCTGAGTAAGTTAACACAAACATGATCATGAGGTTTCAAAGCCTTTAGTTAAATTTAAAGAAAACGTGTGCATAGCACCCCATAATTTAATTCATGTATCTAATGATAATTTAATTACATAATTTAAAAGACAAGGATTTCCATAAGATCTAATTCAACAATATGATAAAATAATCGCAAGACATAATTTAAAGGCATAATTTAAATAAGGAAAATATTCAAGTATTTCAGGATTTCCTTCTTCCTCTTTTATTTGATATAATCTAGTATAATTTGTTCTTGGGGAATCGAACCCGCAAGAAAACAGACAATCGCCCTTGGGGAATCGAACCCGCAAGAACTCACATACATCCTAGGGAATCGAACCCGTAGGAATCACACATATTCTGGGGAATCGAACCCGCAGAAAGACACACCCTGGGGAATCGAACCCGCAAGGTTTGACACAGACATCCTGGGGAATCGAACCCGCAGGAACACATACGATCGCCCTTGGGGAATCGAACCCGCAAGAACTCAAACACACCCTGGGGAATCGAACCCGCAAGGTTTGACACAGACATCCTGGGGAATCGAACCCGCAGGGACACGGACGCCTTGGGGAATCGAACCCGCAAGGTTTGAACAAGTTTCGTAAATTTCACAAGTTTCGCAAATATAAGTTTATAAAACGCTGTTTACTCCAAAATTCGTGAAAAATCAGTTTTAATTCCAAAATTTCTGAAAATTGACCAGTGACTCGGAAACGTCGAGATGAACAACTTTCGTGTTTTAACTTTTTCAATCTGAGATACTGAAACTGGTCAACAACGTCAATTTTCGTCAGGTCAAAAATCTGTCCGCGTTTTCACACAGCAGTTTAAAAGTTTCGAGATCTACCATAGCAAATGAACTCCAAATTTGATGAAATTTTACAGGGGCCTTCCTAAGACAATTATCTACATCTTTCATGTTCGGCTAAAGATCTAATTTGGCCTAGAACCATAGTCAAAAACGTCAGCAAGTTCGAATCTATGTTCTGTCCAGTTTTCAAGATCCGATTTTAAACCAGCTCGGTTTCGGGTGGATTTCATATATCAAATCATCACGAAAAATTCTGAAAATTTACGGACGTGTTCTTAACATATAGATCTACAACTCTTATGTTCAACGCTAAGCCTAGATCGGTCTAGATCTAATGTAGAAATCACCACCAAGTTCGAACTAAAGTTCTGTCACCGTTTCAAGATCTAAACCCAAGGCATCTGTTCATGGTCGTTTTCGGATATCAAAACAAGATGAAAAATAATGAAAATTTTACAGTAGATAGATCTATGTCTTAGGAACGTTTTTTGTGTTTTAAGCTTTTCCGTTTGAATAGGTTTCAGGGTTCTAAAAATTCGTGCACAGCCGTTGCGCCGTTAAGATTTCATGTTGACAGATTTTTACGTTCTTGGTTTAAATCGTTAGATCGGGTGTATTCTAAATTCTCCCAAAACAATAATAAGGTTAACTTACAGATTTACGGATGTCTCGGCTCGATGATTCGGAGGCGTGGCTTCCACGTTCTTCGTTCTCCCTCCGAGATCCTTCGTTTTTCCTCAACGCGTCCAGATCGGGGTTTAGAATAGAAGAGAGGTTTAATTAGTATTCGTTTTCGAATCGTATATGGAACAAGGATTGGATCGAGACTTACCACAACGCTGGAGATCTTGGAATGTTCGTCCAACAGTCCAAGCCTTTGTTTCGTGCCTCCGACGACTCCGGATCTAGGGTTTCGAATGTATAGAGAGTTGTAGGGTTTTTGTAAAAGTATTCGGGGCCTCCGAGGGGGTTTATTTATAGATATCTAAGACCTAGGGTGTCCAAGATCTGACCCTAAGGGTCTTGAGTCGAGAGATGTTCAACCAAAAGTCGAAAAATCCGGAATCGGGCGAGAAAATTGCGGAACGCCGCAACTGCTCTGCCGGCGCGCACCTGGCGCGGTTTTCCCCTTAAAGGCGCGCGGACACCGCGCCATCCTGGCCTGGACTTCGGTCTGGGCCGGGTCGTGCGATCCGTCGTGCTTTTCCTCCTCTCTTTCGGACTTCTATCCCTCTATGCTCTCGGATTCCAATTTCTGGACTCTCTTCGGGTTCCTATTTTGTATCGTCATTTACTCCGGATCTAAATTTACGTTTTGGCTCGAATTCTCGAGTTCATTAATATCGGGTTCCCGTGTAACGACTTATTTAACTTTAATTTCCTTTGGTTAATTAAATTTCTTTAATTAATTTCATTTCTCATTTCGTCTATTTTTATTTATTTATTGTATTTATATATATATTGTATTTATTCATTTATTTATTTTATGTTGGAAAATTCTCGGGTATTACAGGCGCCTCAACGCGTTTCACGCATTTTTCACTTCATTTTCCGAGGTGGGTGATTCCAATCGGTTGGAATTCACTCCCAACACATTCATGGATGTACTTAGACCTTTTGGGACGGTTTTGGATGGATCTAGAACCCTCACAAGTTGAATAAAGGTGGATACATGAATCAAAATGGAGTTAAATAAACCACATTGAAGAAAGGGGGATGAATGTGGAATTTGGAGGGCCAAATTCAAGTTATGATAGTCATTAAGCCCTCACCACTTACGTAGGGTCATAATGCCATCCTTTGGAGCCCCAAACACTTCAATATCTCCCCATATTCATCCACCAAACCACCCCCATTTGCACTAATCCGAAAATCAAATTTCAATTGAGGGTTGGTGAGAACTTGAGGGTTGTTCTTCACTTTGGCAGGGGTTTGGACGAGTTTTAAGCCTTCCATCTCAGTCATCCATTGTTAGGTAAGGATTACAATCCAATTCCATGATCCTAGATTCGGATTTCAGGCCCTAGAACTAAGATCTCTTCCAACTACTCCATAATAGGATCAATCGGTGGAGGAGAAGATTGTTGGGGCTGATCCGGACGATTTCAGGGACACCACCAAGGAGGATTTTAATCCTAAAGTGATCCAAGGTAAGTTAGTATCATACACGTAGATTTTTAGAAGTTATGGTTGAGTATAAGTCGAGATATAGATCCCTTTCCATCTCTTGTGAAATCTGTCAAGTAGGGTTTTCCCATGACTAGTTCTGTTGCTTCACGTTTTCGACTTAGATCCGAGCGTTTTTGAGAAATCTTTCCTAAATGAAAATTGTTCCTAACATTCTAAGTGTGAGATCTGTAAATTTTCAGAATTTTTGAAGTTGATTTGATTCCCGAAATCCGATCTGGTTTTCTGCTATAAACATGCTGTCAAATTTGATTTTTGTGTAGTTTGGTTTTGTGGTGCTCTTTAGATTATCCTATGGTGGTTATTTATTGTCCTGGTCTGCATGAGTTTTTTTCCATATTGTGTCTAGAATGTCTCCGTCAATTTTTACGATTTTAGGAACTCTCTCGAAAACGTTATGGATTTTTTAACACACTGTGGTCAAATTCGCTGAAACACTTTAAGTCTTTTAATCAAGGTTTTCTGAGATCGAATTATTTGGCCTATTTAGATTCCGAATTTGAGGATGCCTATTTCTATAAAAAATGTTCACTTCAGTGTTTCCTAGCTACTGTGAATTTTTCAGAATTTTTAAAAACCATTTGCTATATTTCCAATGGCGAAACAGGATATTGCGTTTTATTCCATTTCTTGTCTTAAAATGGTGAATTCCAAGTTATGTGTTTTGGTGAACGATGAGTCGATTTTCACTCATTTTGAAATCTGTATATTCTGGAAATATGATCATTTTGTGATAATGATTAAAATGTGGTTTTTGAAACTTTGGGAAATATGATTGAGTGGGATGCTTTGATTCTTTCTTGAGGGTAAGTGCACTAGGTGGAGCTCGTTGGGCCGCCCTCTCTCGTAGCCAAAACGGAAAATATGATTATGTGATTGTAAGAGTCTATACTCCTAGATGTATCCGTATGGGTTATCTAGGGCTCCGGAGCGGTCAGTATAGGGTCACTGCTTTCACTTGCCTTGTGGGTTCGATTCCCCAAGGTGTATGTTTTTCCTGCGAGTTCGATTACCCAGGATATTGTTGACTCCTATGGGTTCAATTCCTTAGGATGTATGTTGAGTTCTTTCGGGTTCGATTCCCCAAGGACTGGTGTCCTCGATCATACTGAACAATGGTAAAAGAACGTATTTGAGTTCTTGAAACAATGATAAAAGAATGTATTTGAGTTCTTGAAACAATGGTAAAAGAATGTATTTGAGTTCTTGTGGGTTCGATTCCCCAAGGACGGGTGTTCTCTTCATAATGAGATTTGAAAAAGATCTTTCGGTAGGTGTAAGACTTAAATATTCCTTCTTAATTAATTACCTGTCTTTTAAAGTAAAATTCTATTTTGAATACTCTTCTAAAATTTTTAAACTTCGTTGTGTTGTATATTAACTTACTGATAGATACGTTGTCTCTATTTTTTTCTTTCAGATGTTGAAGATTAGTGCACGACATTTACATAGGGGATGGGAATTTCCAAAGACTTGTCGCACTTGTTTTAAAATTCTTTTTACGAATTCCAAACTTATGTTTTGGCCGTATTTTGGCCCTTACTTAGCTTTCGCACTGTTTTAAATTATGCATGTTAGACTTTACTCTGATTTGAATTCGGGCATTGTTTGAATTATTTTACGTATTTTAAATTATTGATGCAACTTAGCCTTAGCATTTTCTCAAGTGAGCTCGAAAAGGTTTGCGTCTTGCTTGAGAAGGTGTGGCGGTGGCATCCCGGCCTGGGTTACCAAATCCGGGGTGTTACAATGTGGTATCAGAGCCCGGAAAAAATTTTAAGCTATTATTTATCGGCCCAATATAGAGGCCCAAAATTTTAAAAATTATTTTAAACCCTTTTAAGAAACTATTTCCATGGAAAGGAATTTTTATTTTAAAATCCATGGGAAATATATATAAAGAGTAATCCGACAAGTCTGGTAGATGCATAAAAAATTTTTTTTGGGGGAGATGCATTTGCATACAATCATTATTTAAAAGGAAATGTTCCTTGTCTTTGTTAGATAACATCCTAAGCTTGACTTAGAAGCACTAGCTTGAGACTAATTTTGTCTCAGCCTTTCATCTTGCTGACCTAAGCTTAGCGTGCTTACATATATCATCTCCACTTCCTATCATTTAGATCTTCCTGACTGCTAACGTGCCTTAGATTAGAAACTCATCTTCGCGTGCTTGGATAACAGAAAATGGCGCCTAGGGGAAGGCCAAGGAGGGTAGTCTCAAAAAGCGGTGATGCTAACGCACCTAACGACAATGAGATTCCTCAAAACGTAGGAGGACGAGTGCATCCTGTTCCCAACAATATGGATGAGCATCTAAGGAATATTGAGGAAGTTCTCGTAGCACTAGGAAATGCCGAGGTGCAATGTGCACAAGTGGGTGTACCCCCACCGGTAGTCCGAGTCAACTACCTAGCATTGGTAAACCCTTACAAACCACCTCATTATGACGGCCAAGAGGACCCAACCAAGTTGGGGAATTTGATCTGAACTTTTGACAAGCTTCTTAATGCCGTCAAATGCCCCGAGAATGAGAAGGAGTCGAGTGGCGACCTATTATCTGGATGGAGAGGCGGACGAGTGGTGGCAACATCTCCAAAGAGATTTGGCCGAGGATGAGAAGGTTTATAGATGGGAAGAATTTAAGGAAGCCTTGAGAGAGAGGTTTTATCCACTGAACACTAAGGCTGCAAAGTATGAAGAATTTATTAACTTAAGGCAAGTTGGAAAAACGGTGCAAGAGTACTATACCAAATTAAAGGAGCTAGTACGATTCGCGCCGAGATTGGTACCAACTGATTCTGAAAAAGCCCAAAAGTTTGAGGTGGGTTTGAACCTTAGTATTCGGGAAATACTTGAAACTTTTGACAAATTTCATTAACACGAGTATTTTATAAAAATATATCAGGTTTGAATTTATTAAATGAAAAGAGTTATGATTCCTGGGAATGGGTTTAAGGATATATTAAGAGTATCACTTTTTATTACTCATGTGAGGGGCTTTAATTTCAAATGGCAATGTGGTCCTCTCTGCCATGAAACTTCTGACAAATCTCATGATACAACCGGGATAAATTGACCTTCAGCCTGTCACACTGAGGGTCCCCGGCATATGTGCCATGATACTTCTCATGATTTCATGTCATGAGATTCCCTGCCATGAAACTTTCGGCAGATTCCCACTACATGAGTATTTTCTGAAAAATCACATTTTTATTTACTCGTGTTAAGAAACTGTGCCCCGAAAGCGCACGGAGTCAAAAATTGCAGTATTTATAGTAAGTACCGGATCGTTCACTGGAGGATGTGCGATGGAAGCAGGGCCCACGCCGTTTACTAAGATTTTCCACTCGGTTACTCAATTCAAGTTTGTGATTTGACTAACAACTACTTGGCAGAATATAAATTAGATTATGAAAGCAATTAAAATAAAGCAGATAAAATTACTCTAGAAAGCGAATTAAATTCAGTCTAGGTAAGCGATAAAATTATTCTAGGAAAGCGGTTAAAATTATCTAAGAAAGCAGATTTAAAATAAGACAGAAGGGACAGGAAGAAAATAATAAAAATTGGACGAGACTCAGATGAAACACAATTAAACTTCCATTTTGTTACACAGATCTTTGTTTGGGATATTTCTTTCAGTTAGCTAATTCTCATGCTCTCTATACCATGTTCCCTTTAACAGACAGGTACTTACAGTAAGAGTTTACATGCTCTTAAGAAAATAAATTCTAAGATACCACAGACTCACAACTGCTCCCGTCAGAGCGTGTCATTTATCTGTGGTGGACAAGCAACACCTGACAAATCATTTATTGAAGTGTCAAGTACTGCTATCATTCCCCCATGTCACGCCCAAAGATTCTAATTAAGCCCTGAACTATCCCTTAACTCTCAGTCCTAGTAGCAGTTACACAACTCTCAATACAACCGAGTGACCTCTAACGAAAGCATTTAAAAGAAAGCGATAAAGAAAGCATTTAAAATCCTATCACTCGGAGGTTTTTGAAAGTCTGACCCTGGTAGTAAAAGAAAGCCCCCAGTCAGGATGACCGGGTGTGGATCAAGAATTCCCTATTCTCGGTGAACCGCTCGTAGTGTTCACTTCCCGTCGGGTAGTTATGAGATATAAACTAATGAAACGAACTAATAAATTAGTTCGTTCCGGATGCACTCACTCAGGACTCAAAAATAGGCTTTGGCAGAAGAAGATAGCAGTTGAAAGAATACTCAACCCTACCTTAGAAAATAACCAAGGCCCGAATGTTGTTCCTCTAGTATTATCTGTCACACCTTATCGGAATCCAAGTGGAATCCGACCCAGTGCAATATTTAATACAAGATTTCCAACAAACAGCAATTTTGGAAAATAATAAATCCGAAAATCATTCCCTATCAGGTACTAGACTCTCAATTAAAACACAGATCCTTTCAGTCTAGGTGAGACCTAATCGCTGACTCTGCTTCTAATTTCCCAAAATCAACCCCCAGTCGGATATGAATTAGTCATAACTGTCGAATTTATCCCTTACTCAGATCCGGATTTTATAAAGGAATTTTTGTTGGAAATTTATTATGAGACATCTGATTAAAATCAAGACTCCTGTGTCCAAGGGAAGGATCCCAAAATAGTATCGACCACAATATCTACATAATAGTATCATGCATAAATTTATAGAGAAGTGTAAAATTAAATAACCCAAAATATAAGGTGGGTTTAGACAGAAGTTGGAACACAAAGATGAAATAGCCGAAGATGAGAAGAATTTATTTGGCTAAAAAGATGGCAAAACGATTGGGTGGACTGCAAACATCTGCTGTCCAATTTCCCTCTCATTTGGATGGAATGATTTTCAGACAAAAAGGAATTCCAAGTGACGGTGACCGCCGTCATTCAGCTCCCTTTTATCTGTGAATGGAAGAAAAACCCACATATTTTCTTGTTGTAATAATTCTCAAATAATGTTGGTCGACATCATTTAATAATAATACAACTTGAATTCAGGTTTTGAAATTAAGATAAAGAAAAAGAAACTGTATCCGGATAGAAATCAGCTGAGCAGCTATTATAATCCCGGATGGACGAACCGCCAAGGCTTCGACCGACCGCTATTCGGACCATGCAAAATAACATCTAATAATTAATATACAGACCACGAGCTAGTTATCCGTGTGGGAATACCCGCCAACATTAATCTGATATATTCCTTATTAGTTGTTTCACACATTACGGGAAAAGACAAAATAAATAGAAGAAAAATATTTTTGGGTCATCTTGCATGAGAGACATTGGTTTCTCATGCAAGGTATGGAAATGAATCCATAATTACTCTTCATGTCTAAATAATCGCTCATTCCATAATTAATTAATTAATTACAGTCCGGATTATATACTTAGATCATTAGAGTTTAATTATTTTTGTAGAAGAATCTTTTAAGGGGAAATTGAACAAAGTTCTTTATATCAAATTAATCATGGGTTGAGATCATTGGATTTCAACCTCAAAATATTAATATAAAGGTTCAATTAATTAATGGAGTGAGATGAAGAATAAAAATTCGGCAAAAAAGTGCCACTTTGTCGCGGAATAGAGTTTGTGTCGCGGAGCATGGTTCCGCGACAAAGGTTTCGCGACAAAGGGGTGGGAAATAAGAGAAATGGGATTTTGAAGATTAGGGTTGGCTTTGTCGCTAAGCAAAAATTTTTGTCGCGGAACATGGTCCCGCGACAAGGGGGTATAGCGACAAAAAGGGTTGAAAATTGGTGAGGACATAATTCCTGGTTGCGGAACAAGGATTTTGTCGCGGTACGTGGTTCCGCGACAAAGGTTCCGCGCCAGAGTCCTCCCAGAATAAAATTACAAGTATTTGGGTCCTTGGTCGCTAATCAAGGATTTTGTCGCGGAACGTGGTTCCGCGACAAGAGTGCTTCGCGACCAAGGGTTTCAAAAATAATGGCAAGGCATAATTTTCTGTCTCGGAATAAAATTTTGTCGCGGAACGTGGTTCCGCGACAAGGGTATTCCGCGACAAAAGCCATGCAGACAAAATGCAAGGATTTGGTCCTTTGTCGCTAAACATGGATTTTGTCGCGGAACGTGGTTCCGCGACAAGATTGTATCGCGACAAAGGGTTTTAAAGATTTATAAAAATTTTGGCAGCATAACCCCTTACATTGCATTACATGGGTGTTCGTTGTGATCTGTGGGATCACAACGGGAAAATTACATTGCAACCCGTGGGGTTACAATGTGATGCAATACAATATAGGAATATGCAATTTTTAAATAAAAATGCACAAACACTTTGACACTATCCCTTTTTTAGATCTAGTCCATTAGAAATAAAAATAAAACTAAAAATAAAAACACTACCTAAGAACTAAAAAAGAAAAAGTAGGAACAGAACACCAAAAATAAAATAAAAAGAAATAACAAAAACAAGCAATAATAGCAAAAAGATGAAAACAGCCTGTGCTATTACTGAATAAAACACCAACACTAAATCTATTAAGGGTCAAGCATTAAGTGTTTATGCATTTTATTAAATAGGGAAAGCAATAAAACCTAACTACAATACATGGTTCAAAATGCACCCATTAATTAAGTGTTTGAAACCCAAAAGTACGAAAATATAAACTGGAAAAATAAAAAGTGAACACTAGCTACACTAATTTATTACAAAGCATAAATTAAAACTAAGTTAAAGTCTATTACTACATTGCATAAAATTAAAATAGACTAAACTACCTATTCTAATAAATTCTTGGAGAGCACAGTGGTGCCTCCAAGAACAGTAAAACTAAACTAAGTGTAGCTAGGTTACTGTTCAAGGGGGTGGGAGGTTATATTTATAGAGGTGGAAAATTAGCCCTAGGCCCATCAGGCCCATCTGGTCGCCAAACAACTGCTTTGTCGCGGAATAGGGACAAAACACTTTTTGGCTCCAAGATGGCGCCCAGGAGGGGCCGGGACTTCGAGGTCCAGGGGAAAAGACAAGAATTTTGACACTGGCGGGACTTCAGCTCCTGGGACCTTGGATTTAATTCAGCATGTGGGAATTGCAAAATGGAGAAGTCACGTGAGGGCTGTCTCGGAGGAACTCTCTGTCGCGGAGAGGCTTTCTCTCCTCTGGGCGCGGAAGGTTGTCTCTGGGCGCGATGCACTTTGTCGCGGAACCATGTTCCGCGACAAACTTTTGTGGCTTGATTTTCCTCTCACAGTCTCGGAATAATTTTGGGCGCGGAGCATATTTTTGGGCGCGGAGCACTTTGTCGCGGAGTACACCTTCCGCGACAAATGTGTATTTTTTCTCTCTCTCTTTATTTTCTTCCCAGCTTCTTCACTCCAGTTTTCCAAAATCCAACCTTCTCTCATTCTTTCTTCTTCTTCTTCGATTTCTTCCTTCATTTTCTCTGTTTCTCGTCTCCATTTTCCAATTTCCTTGAAATTTTCGTTTCCAGTTTTCTGTTCTTCACTGCTTCTTCCTCCTCTTCAATTCTTCTTCCAGATTTGTTGCTTGGAGACGAGATGGAGGCGGCGGGAATCGAGAGGAAGATGGGCGGTGGTGCAGATGGGCGGCTGTCGGAATGGCAGTTTGGGGATGGTGGAAGTGTTGGGGTTGGCTGTCGTGGTTGTGGGAGGTGGTGCCGGCGATTCGCCGGAGAAGACGGCCGGCGGCGGCCGGCGGTGGTGGCGGCTAGGGCATGATTAGGGTTAGGGTTAGGGTTTGGTGTTTGGGCTTGGATGAGTATTTGGGCCAAGGGATGGTGTAATGGGCTTCAATGGATTGGGCTTGATGGTTTGGGCTGATGGGTGTATGGGCCTGAAGTATTTGGATTAATTAAATTGTATTGGGCTAAGGGGAATGGGTTTGGACTGAATTTGGACTGGACCAATTAGTTAATTCTCCTGCAATTAATTAAAATTAAAAGAGATTAGTGGACCTAATATTTTTAATTAAGGCAGAAAGTGGAAATAGAAATAAATAAGCATAAAGATTAAAAATATGTACATCAAAATACAAACTATAAAATATACTAATAAATAAGAATATTTGCTCCACTTGATATTTTGCTTGTGTTCCGTTTAATGGATCCGTGTTCCACCGGACCGATACTACCAACCAAATTTATCAAGTGGGATTTTTTAATATTTTATCATGTTTTTGGATTTTTTAATATAAAAAGTAATAAAATAACAATATTTTTGTATTTTTCAATACCAGCTTATTATTTATACAAACTTGCATAAATCTGTTAAATTCTACTGCTTTCTTATTTAAATAAGACCGGAATGCGATCAAATGTCCGTATTAGACACGGAAATAGATTGAAAATAATGGTCAATTTTGGCCATTATCAACATCCTCACATTTAATACTGATCGTCCCCGAGCAGTCAGAGTCAATGTTCCTAAGAACACGGACTCTACATATTCAATCTATTTTCGTGGCTTCAAAAATTTCATTCTTTTTAGATTGGGATAAGACAATCGAAAACTACAAGTATTAAATTCTCTTGATTGCAGTGTTTAATGAAATGATACTTCTCACTTAATCAGGCCTACAAATCAGTCATTATTGATAATTCTTCATGAATATCATGTTTAGAAAAATTCATTGATTTAATTCTAGAATTAAAGTATGACATGAACATAATTAAAAACAGAGCCTCACATATAGTAGAGACGGAAGTTTCACTCACTCTCAAAAAGGGTTTTATCAATGAGCGCTCATAATCAAATTTAATTAAATTATCCCATAAGCTTGCAATTGGACCAACTCGCCACCGGCGCATTTCTTCAAATCGAGATCATGAGGTCTTATTCAAGGGTTAAAACGGGGCATACGGTTGTAACATTTGGTAAGAAAGGGAATTATTGGGCTAAGAAGTGGCAAGAATTAATTCTATCTTAACTTGGCATATTTGTATTTAAAATTTATGATCATCAACATTTTTCTTTTTTTTTTTTTTCTTTTGTTTTTCTCTTTTTCTATTGCATGACATTAGACTATGTCTAATTTGCTTTGTCATTTGCAATTTATTTGTGTTGACTTGAATTCAACTATTTTTTTTTTTTTTTTTTTTTTTTTGATCGGATTTTTTTTTTTTTTTTTTTGAATACCGATTAATGAATTTGATGATCATAAATTGCAATGCCTTGATAAAATTCATTCTCACACACTTGGGTTTAAATTTTTTGGTCTTTTTAGAAGGCTTGGAATAATATAGAGGGCTTCAAAGAAAAATTAGGCTTAAAGGCTCAAATCGGTTAATCCTAAAGGAAAAAATATTTTTGGGTTTGGATTTCAAACGAGGGCCAAAAATTTTGGTTTTTCTAGGTGCCTCGATCATATGCTCAATTTTTGGAATATGGCATAGTCTTGAATCGGTCCCAATCGCAAGTTCTAGTTTCCTTTAATCAAAATGATTTTCACACATCAAAGAAAAGAATGAGTAAAAAGAATGACTCATGGCTCAAATCTCACATGGAATGGTTCATTCATGTCATACAATATTCTTAAATATAATCTTTGAAAAATTCTTACAATCCATTCAATTAAATTCTCAACGTGAAAATTCATTACCCAACAAGATGATGATATCATTAAATTTTTATAGCTCAAAACCTCAAAAATTCATATCATGCATGTATTCAATTATATTATCCCAATTTAAAAGTTTGAAAATTTAATCATAAACCAAAATCGAATATGTGAATTCTTAGACAGAGTTATGCATGCTTTGCACTGGGTTTAAATATAAAATAATAAAAATAAACAAAAAGAAAAGTAACACACTTTTTTTTTTTTTTTTTTTTTAAGTGAAGAATCAACATCCTCACATTTTGAGCCTTGCTCGAAATGTGAATAAATCAATTCCTACTTAAACAAAGTATCAAAATCAAAATAAAAAAATAAAAGAGGAGGGAGGGAGGGAGAAAATATTAACATAAAAGATAGAAAGATAATTCCGATAGCCTTTTTCGTCAAACCAATTAAATGTTCGACGATTTTGGCTATGTGTGATCGTTTGGTTCATCGAACAGGGCGATTGTTCGATGCCCAATACTTAAGAAAAATTCTGATTTTCATCAAAATTGTTCAATCACATTTTTGAATTTTCTAAACATATAAAAGTTAATCTACTTGCAAAAATTAGGTTGGATTAATTCTGTTCTTATAAAAGTTATTCCGGATTTTAAATTGCTTTAAATTCCAAGAATACTTTCAATTAATCACAGAATTGATCCAACCGGGAACCTGTTTTGCAGCTTTAATTTTCTTTTTGGTGATTCCACAAATTCCTGCAAAGCAAACACAGAAGAAGTTATCGGGTTTTCTCAAAAATATCAACATCCTCACATTTAGAGTCTTAGTACTCTAAATGTGAGTTAATTGATTAATACCCAAATTATTTGATATAATATGTACAAGAGGTTTATATATATAAATATATATATGTATATATAATTTTGACTTGCAGAAATTTAGGTTGGATTAATTCCGTGTTTGCGAAAATTATTCCGGGTTTTAAATTTCTTTGAATTCCGGATATAATCTTCGGTCAATTACAGAACTAATCCAACCGGGAACCTCTTTAGATGCTCAGTCGGGACAGGGGCGACGGAAAGTGAGATGATGGCCGTGGCTTGTCCGATGGTGGTGAGCAATTGGTAGTCCGAAGATCTGCTGCTCCATTTGTTGTTTCACCAGTGATGAGGGTTTCCTCAGCGCAGTGGTGGTGTTGAGGTGGATGAGCGATGGAGCAGCGGTTGAGCTTCGTGGTCCGGATGTGGTGGAGATGACAAACACGTGAGTCTCACGTGTTGTGCAATTTACAATTGCCAATTAGTGTAGCTCCACTGCTACACTTCTCCATTTTTCTTTGATTTTCCGTTTAATTAACCTCGATTTTACAATTGGAGAGGTGTAAAATTAAACGAAAGATCAAAGTAGTGCAGCCCCAATGCTACACTTCCACATTTAACTCCGTACACCATTTTGGTGGCTCCATGATTCCTGCAAGCAAAAATACCCAATTGGTTAGGTTTTCCCTTCAAATCAACATCCTCACATTTAGAGTCTTGGTACTCTAAATGTTTAATTGATTTGAGGGTACTTCTCTGTTCTGAAATATATACACTAAACTAACACTAAACTAACTATGAGTAATCAGGAGTGTAATTCTCTTAATAAACGACGCTGCATCCTCCCCGGCAACGGCGCCATGAAACTTTTGACAAATTTCATTAACACGAGTATTTTATAAAAATATATCAGGTTTGAATTTATTAAATGAAAAGAGTTATGATTCCTGGGAATGGGTTTAAGGATATATTAAGAGTATCACTTTTTATTACTCATGTGAGGGGCTTTAATTTCAAATGGCAATGTGGTCCTCTCTGCCATGAAACTTCTGACAAATCTCATGATACAACCGGGATAAATTGACCTTCAGCCTGTCACACTGAGGGTCCCCGGCATATGTGCCATGATACTTCTCATGATTTCATGTCATGAGATTCCCTGCCATGAAACTTTCGGCAGATTCCCACTACATGAGTATTTTCTGAAAAATCACATTTTTATTTACTCGTGTTAAGAAACTGTGCCCCGAAAGCGCACGGAGTCAAAAATTGCAGTATTTATAGTAAGTACCGGATCGTTCACTGGAGGATGTGCGATGGAAGCAGGGCCCACGCCGTTTACTAAGATTTTCCACTCGGTTACTCAATTCAAGTTTGTGATTTGACTAACAACTACTTGGCAGAATATAAATTAGATTATGAAAGCAATTAAAATAAAGCAGATAAAATTACTCTAGAAAGCGAATTAAATTCAGTCTAGGTAAGCGATAAAATTATTCTAGAAAAGCGGTTAAAATTATCTAAGAAAGCAGATTTAAAATAAGACAGAAGGGACAGGAAGAAAATAATAAAAATTGGACGAGACTCAGATGAAACACAATTAAACTTCCATTTTGTTACACAGATCTTTGTTTGGGATATTTCTTTCAGTTAGCTAATTCTCATGCTCTCTATACCATGTTCCCTTTAACAGACAGGTACTTACAGTAAGAGTTTACATGCTCTTAAGAAAATAAATTCTAAGATACCACAGACTCACAACTGCTCCCGTCAGAGCGTGTCATTTATCTGTGGTGGACAAGCAACACCTGACAAATCATTTATTGAAGTGTCAAGTACTGCTATCATTCCCCCATGTCACGCCCAAAGATTCTAATTAAGCCCTGAACTATCCCTTAACTCTCAGTCCTAGTAGCAGTTACACAACTCTCAATACAACCGAGTGACCTCTAACGAAAGCATTTAAAAGAAAGCGATAAAGAAAGCATTTAAAATCCTATCACTCGGAGGTTTTTGAAAGTCTGACCCTGGTAGTAAAAGAAAGCCCCCAGTCAGGATGACCGGGTGTGGATCAAGAATTCCCTATTCTCGGTGAACCGCTCGTAGTGTTCACTTCCCGTCGGGTAGTTATGAGATATAAACTAATGAAACGAACTAATAAATTAGTTCGTTCCGGATGCACTCACTCAGGACTCAAAAATAGGCTTTGGCAGAAGAAGATAGCAGTTGAAAGAATACTCAACCCTACCTTAGAAAATAACCAAGGCCCGAATGTTGTTCCTCTAGTATTATCTGTCACACCTTATCGGAATCCAAGTGGAATCCGACCCAGTGCAATATTTAATACAAGATTTCCAACAAACAGCAATTTTGGAAAATAATAAATCCGAAAATCATTCCCTATCAGGTACTAGACTCTCAATTAAAACACAGATCCTTTCAGTCTAGGTGAGACCTAATCGCTGACTCTGCTTCTAATTTCCCAAAATCAACCCCCAGTCGGATATGAATTAGTCATAACTGTCGAATTTATCCCTTACTCAGATCCGGATTTTATAAAGGAATTTTTGTTGGAAATTTATTATGAGACATCTGATTAAAATCAAGACTCCTGTGTCCAAGGGAAGGATCCCAAAATAGTATCGACCACAATATCTACATAATAGTATCATGCATAAATTTATAGAGAAGTGTAAAATTAAATAACCCAAAATATAAGGTGGGTTTAGACAGAAGTTGGAACACAAAGATGAAATAGCCGAAGATGAGAAGAATTTATTTGGCTAAAAAGATGGCAAAACGATTGGGTGGACTGCAAACATCTGCTGTCCAATTTCCCTCTCATTTGGATGGAATGATTTTCAGACAAAAAGGAATTCCAAGTGACGGTGACCGCCGTCATTCAGCTCCCTTTTATCTGTGAATGGAAGAAAAACCCACATATTTTCTTGTTGTAATAATTCTCAAATAATGTTGGTCGACATCATTTAATAATAATACAACTTGAATTCAGGTTTTGAAATTAAGATAAAGAAAAAGAAACTGTATCCGGATAGAAATCAGCTGAGCAGCTATTATAATCCCGGATGGACGAACCGCCAAGGCTTCGACCGACCGCTATTCGGACCATGCAAAATAACATCTAATAATTAATATACAGACCACGAGCTAGTTATCCGTGTGGGAATACCCGCCAACATTAATCTGATATATTCCTTATTAGTTGTTTCACACATTACGGGAAAAGACAAAATAAATAGAAGAAAAATATTTTTGGGTCATCTTGCATGAGAGACATTGGTTTCTCATGCAAGGTATGGAAATGAATCCATAATTACTCTTCATGTCTAAATAATCGCTCATTCCATAATTAATTAATTAATTACAGTCCGGATTATATACTTAGATCATTAGAGTTTAATTATTTTTGTAGAAGAATCTTTTAAGGGGAAATTGAACAAAGTTCTTTATATCAAATTAATCATGGGTTGAGATCATTGGATTTCAACCTCAAAATATTAATATAAAGGTTCAATTAATTAATGGAGTGAGATGAAGAATAAAAATTCGGCAAAAAAAGTGCCACTTTGTCGCGGAATAGAGTTTGTGTCGCGGAGCATGGTTCCGCGACAAAGGTTTCGCGACAAAGGGGTGGGAAATAAGAGAAATGGGATTTTGAAGATTAGGGTTGGCTTTGTCGCTAAGCAAAAATTTTTGTCGCGGAACATGGTTCCGCGACAAGGGGGTATAGCGACAAAAAGGGTTGAAAATTGGTGAGGACATAATTCCTGGTTGCGGAACAAGGATTTTGTCGCGGTACGTGGTTCCGCGACAAAGGTTCCGCGCCAGAGTCCTCCCAGAATAAAATTACAAGTATTTGGGTCCTTGGTCGCTAATCAAGGATTTTGTCGCGGAACGTGGTTCCGCGACAAGAGTGCTTCGCGACCAAGGGTTTCAAAAATAATGGCAAGGCATAATTTTCTGTCTCGGAATAAAATTTTGTCGCGGAACGTGGTTCCGCGACAAGGGTATTCCGCGACAAAAGCCATGCAGACAAAATGCAAGGATTTGGTCCTTTGTCGCTAAACATGGATTTTGTCGCGGAACGTGGTTCCGCGACAAGATTGTATCGCGACAAAGGGTTTTAAAGATTTATAAAAATTTTGGCAGCATAACCCCTTACATTGCATTACATGGGTGTTCGTTGTGATCCGTGGGATCACAACGGGAAAATTACATTGCAACCCGTGGGGTTACAATGTGATGCAATACAACATAGGAATATGCAATTTTTAAATAAAAATGCACAAACACTTTGACACTATCCCTTTTTTAGATCTAGTCCATTAGAAATAAAAATAAAACTAAAAATAAAAACACTACCTAAGAACTAAAAAAGAAAAAGTAGGAACAGAACACCAAAAATAAAATAAAAAGAAATAACAAAAACAAGCAATAATAGCAAAAAGATGAAAACAGCCTGTGCTATTACTGAATAAAACACCAACACTAAATCTATTAAGGGTCAAGCATTAAGTGTTTATGCATTTTATTAAATAGGGAAAGCAATAAAACCTAACTACAATACATGGTTCAAAATGCACCCATTAATTAAGTGTTTGAAACCCAAAAGTACGAAAATATAAACTGGAAAAATAAAAAGTGAACACTAGCTACACTAATTTATTACAAAGCATAAATTAAAACTAAGTTAAAGTCTATTACTACATTGCATAAAATTAAAATAGACTAAACTACCTATTCTAATAAATTCTTGGAGAGCACAGTGGTGCCTCCAAGAACAGTAAAACTAAACTAAGTGTAGCTAGGTTACTGTTCAAGGGGGTGGGAGGTTATATTTATAGAGGTGGAAAATTAGCCCTAGGCCCATCAGGCCCATCTGGTCGCCAAACAACTGCTTTGTCGCGGAATAGGGACAAAACACTTTTTGGCTCCAAGATGGCGCCCAGGAGGGGCCGGGACTTCGAGGTCCAGGGGAAAAGACAAGAATTTTGACACTGGCGGGACTTCAGCTCCTGGGACCTTGGATTTAATTCAGCATGTGGGAATTGCAAAATGGAGAAGTCACGTGAGGGCTGTCTCGGAGGAACTCTCTGTCGCGGAGAGGCTTTCTCTCCTCTGGGCGCGGAAGGTTGTCTCTGGGCGCGATGCACTTTGTCGCGGAACCATGTTCCGCGACAAACTTTTGTGGCTTGATTTTCCTCTCACAGTCTCGGAATAATTTTGGGCGCGGAGCATATTTTTGGGCGCGGAGCACTTTGTCGCGGAGTACACCTTCCGCGACAAATGTGTATTTTTTCTCTCTCTCTTTATTTTCTTCCCAGCTTCTTCACTCCAGTTTTCCAAAATCCAACCTTCTCTCATTCTTTCTTCTTCTTCTTCGATTTCTTCCTTCATTTTCTCTGTTTCTCGTCTCCATTTTCCAATTTCCTTGAAATTTTCGTTTCCAGTTTTCTGTTCTTCACTGCTTCTTCCTCCTCTTCAATTCTTCTTCCAGATTTGTTGCTTGGAGGCGAGATGGAGGCGGCGGGAATCGAGAGGAAGATGGGCGGTGGTGCAGATGGGCGGCTGTCGGAATGGCAGTTTGGGGATGGTGGAAGTGTTGGGGTTGGCTGTCGTGGTTGTGGGAGGTGGTGCCGGCGATTCGCCGGAGAAGACGGCCGGCGGCGGCCGGCGGTGGTGGCGGCTAGGGCATGATTAGGGTTAGGGTTAGGGTTTGGTGTTTGGGCTTGGATGAGTATTTGGGCCAAGGGATGGTGTAATGGGCTTCAATGGATTGGGCTTGATGGTTTGGGCTGATGGGTGTATGGGCCTGAAGTATTTGGATTAATTAAATTGTATTGGGCTAAGGGGAATGGGTTTGGACTGAATTTGGACTGGACCAATTAGTTAATTCTCCTGCAATTAATTAAAATTAAAAGAGATTAGTGGACCTAATATTTTTAATTAAGGCAGAAAGTGGAAATAGAAATAAATAAGCATAAAGATTAAAAATATGTACATCAAAATACAAACTATAAAATATACTAATAAATAAGAATATTTGCTCCACTTGATATTTTGCTTGTGTTCCGTTTAATGGATCCGTGTTCCACCGAACCGATACTACCAACCAAATTTATCAAGTGGGATTTTTTAATATTTTATCATGTTTTTGGATTTTTTAATATAAAAAGTAATAAAATAACAATATTTTTGTATTTTTCAATACCAGCTTATTATTTATACAAACTTGCATAAATCTGTTAAATTCTACTGCTTTCTTATTTAAATAAGACCGGAATGCGATCAAATGTCCGTATTAGACACGGAAATAGATTGAAAATAATGGTCAATTTTGGCCATTATCAATACTCGTTGGAGGGCAACACACTACACTACAGACAGTGTATGACCGAGCTGTAGCAATCGCTCGTGTCCAGCAATTGAAGCGTTAGGACAATGGTGAGTCGAGCAAGGGCTCGCAAGGATTTGAGAAAAAGAATCGAAGCAACAACAATAACAATTTGAGGAAGGACAAATGTCAAGCTAGGTTCGATGGACCTAAGGAGAATGCGGATAGAGGTTTGAATAAAAGAAGAAATGACACCCGTGGTACATCCATTCCACGATGCCCGCAGTGCCACAAAGCCCATCTGGTGCGCGAGTGGCCTAGGCGTGGAACTTGTTATAGATGTGGTAGGGAAGACCACATGATTAGAGAATGCAATGTTCGTGAGGAGATGATCGAGAAGAGGTTAGATCTGGTGAACCCTCCACATGAGAATCACCCGACAGGGCCAAATCAGACGAATAATCAAGGACAAGGGTTCCACCAAGCACAAAGACCACAACATAATCGCAACCAGCAAGAAAATTCATAGGCAGTTATGGGGACATAACTGCACTCCTAAGGGGGAGAGGATGTGATACCCCGCAGAGAGTTGTCACACGTCCAGGTAAGAATTTTATTGTCTAGCCTCAATATTTCTATGCGTGCGAATTTCTTGTCTATATTGCTGTTGCTTTCCGAGTCCGACCCAACTTTGAGGAGAAGATGATTTCTAAGGGGGGTAGACTGTAATACCCGAGAAATCGACATCGAGAAATTAAATCCAAAAATTAAAGAATTGAATTTAATTAACAAAAACCGAAATAATTCCGAGAGAGCGGAATTAAATATATTTCGGACAATCACGCCTCAGAATGAGTTTATCGAATTATCCAACGATCTCGGATAATTCCCACATTATGATTTTTGGAGATAAAAATCATAATATGTATTAAAAAAAGGAGAAAAACCGCAGCAGGCGGCGGTGCGGCGGCGGCGCGCCACCCGCGCGCCGGCGGTAGCAGGGCGGCGCCGCAACGCGTTTCACACGTTTTTCACTTCATTTTCCGAGGTGGGCGATTCCAATCGATTGGAATTCACTCCCAACACATTCATGGATGTACTTAGACCCTTTGGGACGGTTTTGGATGGATCTAGAACCCTCACAAGTTAAATAAAGGTGGATACATGAATAAAAAAGGAGTTAAATGAACCACATTAAAGAAAGGGGGATGAATGTGGAATTCGGAGGGCCATATTCAAGTTATGACAGTCATTAAGCCCTCCCCACTTACCTATGGTCATAATGCCATCATTTGGAGTCCCAAACACTTCAATATCTCCCCCTATTCATCCACTAAACCACCCCATTTGCACTAATCTGAAAATCAGATTTCAATTGAGGGTTGGTGAGAACTTGAGGGTTGTTCTTCACTTTGGCAGGGATTTGGACGAGTTTCAAGCCTTCCATCTCAGTCATCCATTGTTAGGTAAGTTTACTAATCCAATTCCATGATCCTAGATTCGGATTTCAGGCCCTAGAACTAAGATCTCTTCCAACTACTCCATAATAGGATCAATCGATGGAGGAGAAGATTGTTTGGGCTGATCCGGACGATTTCAGGGATACCACCAAGGAGGATTTTGATTCTAAACTGATCCAAGGTAAGTTATTATCATACACGTCGATTTTTAGAAGTTATGGTTGAGTATAAGTCGAGATATAGATCCATTTCCATCTCTTGTGAAATCTGTCAACTAGGGTTTTCCAATGACTAGTTCTGTTGCTTCACGTTTTCGACTTAGATCCGAACATTTTTGAGAAATCTTTACTAAATGAAAATTGTTTCTAACATTCTAAATATGAGATCTGTAAATTTTCAGAATTTTTGAAGTTGATTTGCCACCCAAAATGAGATCTGGTTTTCTGCTATATACATGCTGTCAGATTTGATTTTTGTGTAGTTCGGTTTTGTGGTGCTCTTTAGATTATACTATGTTGGATATTTGTTGTCGTAGTCTTCATGAGTTTTGTTCCATATTGTGTCTAGAATGTCTCCTTCAATTTTTATGATTTTAGGAACTCTCTCGAAAACGTTATGGATTTTTAAACACACTATGGTCAAATTCGCTGAAACACTTTAAGTCTTTTAATTAAGGTTTTCTAAGATCGAATTATTTGGCCTATTTAGAATCTGAATTTAAGGATGCCTATTTCTATGAAAAATGTTCACTTCGGTGTTTCCTAGCTACTGTGAATTTTTCAGAATTTTAAAAAATCATTTGCTATATTTCCAATGGCGAAACAGAATACTGCGTTTTATTCCATTTCTTGTCTTAAAATGGTGAAATCCATGTTATGTGTTTTGGTGAACGATGAGTCGGTTTTCACTCATTTTGAAATATGTATATTCTGGAAATATGGTCATTTTGTGATAATGATTAAAATGTGGTTTTTGAAACTTTGGGAAATATGATCGAGTGGGATGCTTTAATTATTTCTTGAGGGTAAGTGCACTAGGTGGAGCTCGTTGGGCCGCCCCCTCTCGTAGCCAAAACGGAAAATATGATTATGTGATTGTAAGAGTCTATACTCCTAGATGTATCGGTATGGGTTATCTAGGGCTCCGGAGCGGTCTTTATAGGGGCACTGCTTTCACTTGCCTTGTGGGTTCGATTCCCCAAGGTGTATGTTTTTCCTGCGGGTTCGATTCCCCAGGATATTGTTGACTCCTATGGGTTCGATTCCCTAGAATGTATGTTGAGTTCTTGCGGGTTCGATTCCCCAAAGACGGGTGTCCTCGATCATAATAAACAATGGTAAAAGAACGTATTTGAATTCTTGAAACAATGATAAAAGAACGTATTTGAGTTCTTGAAACAATGGTAAAAGAATGTATTTGATCTCTTGTGGGTTCGATTCTCCAAGGACGGGTGTTCCCTTCATAATGAGATTTGAAAAAGATCTTTCGGCAGGTGTAAGATTTAAATATTCCTTCTTAATTAATTACCCGTCTTTTAAAGTAAAATTCAATTCTTAATACTCTTCTAAAATTTTTAAACTTTGTTGTGTTGTATATTAACTTACTCAGTACCATTGTACTGAGAGATACGTTGTCTCTATTTTCTTTCTTTCAGATGTTGAAGATTAGTGCACGACATTTACATATGGGATGGGAATTTCCGAAGACTTGTCGCACTTGTTATAAAATTCTTTTTACGAATTCCAAATTTATGTTTTGGCCCTTACATAGCTTCCGCGCTTTTAAAATTATGCATGTTAGACTTTACTCTTGACAGGCCCAAGCTAATAGATAAAACCCTGTGAGCGTTGTTTGAACGATGTCTCAACAACCTGTAAACCACAACCAGAGGCAGACACAAACAGAGTGCGGAAATAAAGTAAGAACACAAGGAATTTGGTTACCCAGTTCGATCCACTGATCTACATCTGGGGGCACCAAGCCAGGTTTTCACTAGATTCACCCAAACTATTGAATCACACATCAATACATCTTACACACCCTTACGTTCTATTGAACTCCTCTATCTACTCATCCTAGACTAGAGAAACACAAGGGAGCATCAACTATCTACCCAAGTGTGTTAAGATGTTGTTTGGGAATCCTAACTACTCAACAAATCAAGCTCAAAGGTGATAAAAACACCTACAATATACACGGATTGTGTTTACAAACGATAAAACCAGAAATGCTTAAACACAATCCCCAAATCCCATGGAAATGTAGGAGACACAACAACTAAGAGTTATACCGGTAGTAGAATGGTTGTTGGTGTCTTCTGGCAACAACGAATTGCAGGGGATTTCTTCAGCAGCTCCAAATTATCTGCAAATACTCTGTAATATGAGCTGTGATTGCGGCTTCCAAGACTCCTAAACCCGTCAAGGACGAAGACAGATATTTATATGGGGTTTAAGGCCCATCTAAACCCACCAAGGCCTGCTAAGGGCAAATGCCACGTCATTGTACTATTATGTGCTTTTCCAGTGAAGAGAAATAAGCGTTGTTGGCATGATGTTGCAACAACAGCAAAAATAACGAACATCTTCACAATACTAAAAATATCCCTAACAATCTCCCCCTTTGTGGAGATGATCGGGCCAAGTAGTCAAAACAGTGGAAGAAGCACAGAGAGACATAATCAGATCAAATAAACATCATGATCCCGACACACATTCATACCATGAAAGATAGGAGCAGAAGAAGAACAGGTATAATAAAAAATCATACATCATAAGAGATAATTCCATAGCCAAAAGATAGGGCCTGTCCAAATTGTTGTCCCAACATCACTAAGATAACCGAACTCTGCTATCCCATTCCACTGGTACTCGCCCTTACTTGGCAGATCAAGGAGTTCCTTTAGAGTCATCCTTCCCCTCAGCTGGAGCATCAAAAGAGTGTGGAAGGAGAGCAACCAGCTTACGAACCTTCCTCTTGAGCCCCATCTGTCTATCATTGAGAACCCCCAACTCCTTTTCAACCTGCTGCAGCTCACCTCGGATGTGATCAACCAAAGCAGAACCAAGCTTCTGAGGACCAAGCTTGAAATCATTGTGAAGACCCTTAAGCTTCTCGGAGGGCAGATGTTTCCTAACCTTAATAAAGGTTTCAGAAGGGGCAAGCAGGTGACAAGAGTTGGCAAACAAAGTGATAAGGGCAGGATAGGGCAATTGGGTGTTCTTCTCAATTTTGTCACGAGAGAATCTCAACATATTCTTAATGATCAGGTAACCATAGTTGAGGATCTCAGGACATTCATCAATAGAGTACAAGAATTTGCCCATAAGCGAACTAAGTTGACTAGCATTAGAGGTAGGTAGGAAGTTCGAAGCACCAATCCTAAATAGACAATTAAACTTCATAGACAGATCAGATGGGCTTATAGCACGTCTACCAAAAGCAGATTTCTTAGAGGCAGAAATTGTAGATGCTATGGTAGCTAACTCAACATTGAGCAAATCAAATGGATTGGCCATATCGGTGTTGGTAGGAAGTTCCAACAACTCATGAAAAACAGAGGGAGTAAGATCAAGCAACTCTCCACGAAGGTAAATCTTACAGAACCAGGGGGAAACAGGATCAAGAATATCAGGATGCAAATTAGCATAGAATTCACAAACAACAGTAGGGGAATAATGCTTAAGAGAAGTAGCCCAGACAGAAAGATGTTTCTTCTCCAAATATTCAGAAAATCCAATCTGATCATAATAAGGATGCACATAGCATTCTTCAGATATGAAACCACGAGAGTTTAGGGTTTCCATGGCATACCTTTCCCCATCAGCTGAGAAATACAAAGGAGAGTGGGCATCAGATTCCTTGAGGACAGGGACTGACTTCTTCTTAGGAGCAGCCTTCTTAGACTTCTTCGTAGGTTGTTTAGACACAGTAGGAACAGCCTTGCGCTTGCCTTTCTCACGAACATGTCGCCTAATCTCATCAAGAGGAGTGTTATCTGGATCAGCCTAGGAAGGTTGTTCGTGAGACGTCGGAACATCAGGGTTAGGAGAACCACCAAAAGGAACTTGTTGAGCAGTGCCGGAGTGAAGCGGAGGGTTGGTCTCAGGATCCACCATCAATAGCCCTTCTCCTGTAGCATCTGCCGAAGGCGAAAGAGGGGAACTCGAGCCAGGGGGAATCGGAACGGAGGGAGACGTGTCAGGGACAGGGACCGAAGGAGGTGTCGGACTTCCAGAACCCGATTGAGGGTTTTCTGTTGTCGGAACACCCGCTTTTGGATCTGTTCCGGCCGACGGTGTCTCAACATTCTCCTGGTAAGGTTTAGGGCTAGAACCCTTCTCGGTGGGGACGTCAGACGCCATAAGTGCATCGTCAGGATCATCAACAAAGTAATCGTCAACAACGGCATTGATATCATCGTGAGCATCCTCAAAATGGTCGTCGCCGGGAGACTGTTCGGCAGCGAGACGGGCACGATAGAGAGAATCATCCACCGCAAGATGCTGAGCGTCAACAACGTCATCAGGATTAATGTTGGAGCTGGAGGGAGACGCCATTGCGAATGAAAATTCAAAATTGCGAAAGTGGAAACTGGCGAGAACTTGCAGAGGCGAAATGGGAGAGAGAGTGGAGACGTGGGCAAGAAATGAGTGTCCACTGGAAACCGTCTCAATCGGTTAAGACAACTCCCCCTGGGCCTGGGCTTGGGCCAAAATAAATTATAATCAAGAGAAGCAGTGGCCCACCCGAGAAACAGCCCATTAGTGAGAAAAACAGAGGCCGAAACTGCGCCTCAATAGTTCAAACCGAGAAGTATCCAAGCTTTTAGTAAGGATGTCTGCGATTTGTTCCAACGACGAGAGATGTTGAATCTTGCACAGACCATCTTCTACCAAGTTTCGGATGAAGTGAAATCGGATGTCAATGTGTTTACTCCGATTGTGCTGCACCGGGTTCTTGGAAATATTAATAGCACTGGTATTGTCACAGTGAATAAGGAAATCATCCAAGGCGATACCATAATCAAGAAGCATTTGACGCATCCAAATCAACTTAGTACAGCAATGGGCAGCAGCTATATATTCGGCCTCCGCAGTAGATAGAGCAAC
Organism: Hygrophila difformis; assembly: GCA_030278955.1. Taxonomy (NCBI): domain Eukaryota; kingdom Viridiplantae; phylum Streptophyta; class Magnoliopsida; order Lamiales; family Acanthaceae; genus Hygrophila; species Hygrophila difformis. Next base: position 56,873,963 of record JAOANR010000008.1, read on the forward strand.
AACATTTTGTTTCCGAGAATACCAGCTGACCAAGTTCTGTCCGAGATAAAAGCAACCCACAGTGGTTGATTTGCGGTCGTCGGAACAGCCAGCCTAGTCAGAGTCTGTAAAACCAATTAACTCGAGAGAAGATCGTTTAGAATACCAAAGACCGAGACCAGCAGTTCCTTTGATATATCGAAGAATCCTCTTTACAGCCCGAAGATGAGACTCTTTAGGATCAGATTGATACCGGACACAGACGCCAACACTGAAGGATAAATCTGGACGACTAGCAGTGATAGACAAGAGGCTACCGATGATGCTGCGATACATTTTCTGATTGACAGAAACCCCAGATTCATCTTTAGTAATCTTATCATGCTGTCCGAGAGGTGATCGAGCAACCTTGCTATCGTCCATTTTAAATTTCTGAAGCATGGTGCTAACATACTTCTCTTGATTAAGAAAAATCCCATCAGAAGTTTGCTTAATCTGCAGCCCTAAGAAGAAAGTGAGCTCTCCCATCATGCTCATCTCAAATTCAGTCTGCATTGAATGTACAAAGGAATCTCGAAGCTCATCAGAGGTCGAGCCAAAAACAATATCATCAACATAAATCTGTGCCACTAACAAATGGTTGTTAGTACGTTGTACGAACAACGTCTTATCAACAGTACCACGCACATAACCTTTGTCCAGAAGATATGTGGACAACCGTTCGTACCAGGCACGGGGAGCCTGCTTTAAGCCATAAAGTGCACGCTTAACCTTATAAACATGATCAGGGTGATCAGGACATTCAAACCCGATTGGCTGAGACACATAGATGTCTTCTTTGATGTACCCATTCAAAAACGCAGTTTTGATGTCCATTTGGTACAATTTAAACCCAAGAGAGCAAGAGATAGCAAGTAATAACCTTACAGCCTCGATGCGAGCAACAGGGCGAAAGTCTCATCATAATCCAGACCCTCAATTTGTGTAAAGCCTTGGGCGACAAGGCGAGCTTTGTTGCGAATGATCTTCCCATGCTCATCAGTTTTGTTCCGAAAAACCCATTTTGTACCAATGATATTAACTCCCATTGGTTGTTCCATCAACTCCCAAACATCATTACGTTTGAATTGGAGAATCTCTTCCTCAATTGCGGCTATCCAAAACTTTTCTTGTAAAGCTTCATTAGGATTCTTAGGTTCAATGGATGAAACAAAACAACTCATAACATGAAAACACATATTTGCCAATTCAGAAATATTAAGCTGATGACCTCGAGTTTGTCTAGGTCCAGAAGGATCACCAATGATATCATCTTTAGAGTGATATTTAGGAGCTCGTGGACCACGCTTTGGACCTCTCCTTTTGGGAGAATCTGGAGCAGATGGTTGTTTACCCGTTGTGTCGACAACCGAATCAGCCTCTTCAGAATCAGAAACTTCAATCGGATTCGAGGCAGGAACCTCTTCAGGAGTGGCACTAGAGGAGACAGGAGGAATAATCCGAATAGGATCATCATCATCATCTCGAGGAGAACCAGAACCTACATAGGAATTAACATCATCAAAGATAACATTAATAGTTTCAATAACCTTTGAAGTCCTCTTAAAATAGACATGGTAAGCTTGTGAATCCACTGAATATCCCAAGAAAATAGCTTCATCAGTTTGGAATCAAACTTTCTGATAGTAGTTCGATCTTTCAAAGCATAGCATACACTCCCAAAAACATGAAGGTGAGAAATGTTTGGGGTCTTTCCTCGCCAAATTTCATAAAGAGTAGTGGTAGTCTGAGGTCGCATATAAACACGGTTGATGATGTAACATGAAATGTTAACAGCTTCAGCCCAAAAACGCTTTCCGAGATTACTATCATGGAGCAGAAAGCGAGCCATCTCTTGTAAAGTCCGATTCTTCCTCTCAACCACACCATTCTGTTGTGGTGCATGAGGAGCTGAGTATCCATGAACAATACCAAGGTTGTTGCAGAGTTGTGCAAACAACTGATTCCCAAACTCTTTCCCATGATCAGAACGGATACGCTCGATCTTGAGATCCTTTTCAGCCAGGATCTTTAAGGATAGCTTAGAAAACACTGAGACAACCTCATCTTTGGATTTTAAGAAATCAACCCAAGTGTAACGAGAAAAATCATCAACACAGACAAAGATATATCGCTTACCACCAAGACTTGGAACTTCTGTTGGTCCCATCAAGTCCATATGCAACAACTCAAGACACCTTGTAGTTTGAATAGTATCCACTACTTTGTGAGAGGAATGAATTTGTTTACCGTTAGCACAAGCACCACAAACTATCTTGTCTTTGCTCCGTATTTTGGGCAACCCACGAACAATGCCAGACCAGCTGAGTTGAATGAGAGATTTGTAGTTCATGTGCCCACACCTTTGATGCCACAGCCTAGCAGTTTCCACCTGTTACAGAAAAGCTGATTCCACGGCTGGCTTCAAGACATAGCAGTTGTTAGAAGAACGAACTCCTTTAATAACACAATTATAAGTAGGGTCAATAACCATACAATCTTCATCAGTGAAACCCACAAAGAACTTTTCGTCACAAAGTTGACTTATGGAAATAAGGTTTGTGGATAAATCGGCAATATAATAGACAGTAGTCAGAAAACCCATGTTTGCACCTTTCGCTTTCCCATAACCACAAATCTTACTACGAGCCCCATTACCATAAGTACTTCCCCACAGTCAGACTCCACATAATCAATGAGAAATTCCTTCTTACCAGTCATATGACGAGAGCAACCACTGTCAAAATACCACTTACCATCATTAGGTCCTTTCTAAGAAGAGAGTACAACTAAGCACATCTTAGGTACAATCTTGGATTTTGGAATCCACATCATGGTGAGTTTGACCTGTTTCTGTAGTTCAAGTGATGGCCAGACAACCGGTCGACCACCAAGAAGATCTTTGGTGAGTTTTTGACAGAGTTGGACAGGATGACCTTGAAATTTGCAATAGGGGCAGTCTTTACTCTTCTTAGGAGACTCTGCACGATCAACTTCCTCAGGTGCTTTGGATGTACCGGTTTCAAGGGTACCTGCACGCACAAAGGTAGGTGCGGATTTCTTGTTAGACTTAGAGTTGCGCCTGTAGCCAATACCTTCTCGATTGGATGGTGATTTCCCTTTTGTGATAATTTCATCCAGCTTATTTTTCCATTTAACCATGTTATCCAGCCTTTGGGACTTGGTAAGCAGAGCAGCATTCTCTTCCAATAGGGTATCCCACTCAGTAGATAAAGTAGCCAAAGATTGCTTATGTCCTAGGATTTCAGCATCTTTCTCATCAATAAGAATCAATAAATCTCCCTTCTGACTAAGCAACTTCTTATTCTCTGCAACAGCACATGCATGATCTTCTTTCACAATCTCATAAGCTGGAAGAACGTCATCAGGATCATACTGACTAGCTTCACTGTTGGATTCATGAGACTCTGTGCCCGACAGATGTTTGGACAGCGTATCATCGGTTGTTAGAACAACATCTTTTACAGTAAAAGCTATTATCTCCTCATCTTCACTGTCGCCTTCTTCCTCCTTAGAAGTAATACTGATCTCATCATCACTTAAGGTAGCTTGAAGAGCTTTTCCAACCCTTCTCTTTGCAATGGGACATTCAGATGCCTTATGGCCAACGCCTTCCCAATCATAACACTTTAAATTCTTGAAGTTGTCGGGTAGATCCAGATTCTTATAATTCTTCCTCTAGTCATAGGAACCATCTGGCTTGTTCTTGGAAGGTTGTTCACGGGATGATGAAACACATCACTGATAACGACCTTTATCGTCTCTCTTGTAATTCAACTTCATGGCTCTCTTATCCTTTAACACCCTTGCCAACTTCTTGGTTAAATAAGCCTTTTCATCATTGTCAATACACTGAATCTCATTCTTAACTTTAAAGGCTAGATTGCGAGTAGGCTCTTCTTCCAAATAGTTCATCTCAAATGTTTGAAGTGAACCAACCAAAGCTTCAACAGTAAACGTCTTGGTCTTATCAAGTTCCTCGAGAGTAGACACCTTTGATTGATACTTCCGAGTGACCGTTCTCAGCATCTTCCGAACCAGCTTTGCATTGTCATACTTCAAACTGAGAGACTGAGCTTCATTGACCAATTTCTTGAATCGAGCATGATAAGCTGCAATATTCTCATCCTCTTGCATCCGAATGCTATCAAAAGCAGATTCAATTCTTTGAAGTTTCAGGGCTTGCACATCAGAAGATCCTTCATAAGCTGCTTCCAGAGCAGTCCAGGCTTCATGAGCAGTCTCACAATTTGAGATAATGTGATATTGTGACTCATCCACAGCATTGAACAAACAGTTTAGAGCAGTATTGTTCCCTTGTTCCTTGTTCTTCTGAGCAGCAGACATTTCTTCTTGAGTAGCAGGAACAAAAGTAGTAATAGCAGCAGAGGTTTCAGTACTAGGCGTGCGGACCTCTTTCATAGGTTGTTCCCAGGGTGTTAGAACAGCATTGCAGACATCTACACCAGTATGCTTAAGAAATATTCTCATTCGGTTCTTCCAAAATGGATAATTCGAACCATCAAACAGAGGAGGTTGCGAACAAGAGACACCTTCTCTATTCATATTGGACCGGACCAGTTAAATGTTAAAGCCCCGCTCTGATACCAATTGACAGGCCCAAGCTAATAGATAAAACCCTGTGAGCATTGTTTGAGCGATGTCTCAACAACCTGTAAACCACAACCAGAGGCAGACACAAACAGAGTGCGGAAATAAAGTAACAACACAAGGAATTTGGTTACCCAGTTTGATCCACTGATCTACATCTAGGGGCACCAAGCCAGGTTTTCACTAGATTCACCCAAACTATTGAATCACACATCAATACATCTTACACACCCTTACGTTCTAGTGAACTCCTCTATCTACTCATCCTAGACTAGAGAAACACAAGGGAGCATCAACTATCTACCCAAGTGCAAGAAATTCACCAGAAGATCTTAAGATGCTGTTTGGGAATCCTAGCTACTCAACAAATCAAGCTCAAAGGTGATAAAAACACCTACAATATACACGGATTGTGTTTACAAACGATAAACCCAGAAATGCTTAAACACAATTCCCAAATCCCATGGAAATGTAGGAGACACAACAACTAAGAGTTATACCAGTAGTAGAATGGTTGTTGGTGTCTTATGGCAAAACGAATTGCAGGGGATTTCTTCAGCAGCTCCAAATTGCCATAATCATAGCTGAGAATCTGCAAATACTCTGTAATATGAGCTGTGATTGCGGCTTCCAAGACTCCTAAACCCCTCAAGGACGAGGACAGGTACTTATATGGGGTTTAAGGCCCATCTAAACCCACCAAGGCCTGCTAAATGCCACGTCATTGTACTATTATGTGCTTTTCCAGTGAAGAGAATAAGCGTTGTTGGCATGATGTTGCAACAACAGCAAAAATAACGAACATCTTCACAATACTAAAAATATCCCTAAAAACTCTAATTTGAATTCGGGCATTGTTTGAATGATTTTAAATATTTTAAATTATTGATGCAACTTAGCCTTAGCATCTTCTCAAGTGAGCTCGAAAAGGTTAGCGTCTTGCTTGAAAATTTACGAAAATTTATAGGCACTTACACGACACTAAAATAAGCAAGTTTAATTAGAAGCGTTTTATGCAAAATCATTACGGATTAAATCAGATTAATTCACCAAGTTCGAATTCAAAACCTGTCAACTTTTTTCTTCAAAACACAGTCTGTTCAAAACGGTTTTTGACTATCCAAACGTTAATGAAAATGCACGAAATTTTACAGAATTAATCTTGAGACAATTGTCTATAACTTTTATTTTTACACCAAAGATTATTTTTTACCGAAAGTGATAGAAAAATGCACATCAAGTTCGACTAGGCATGCTGTCAAGTTTTTCGAAAAATTCATGCAACTCAGAAAATGTCCGACACGTTTTGGGGTAACAAAGCTTAATGAAAATGTGTGAAATTTTGACACAACCTAGATTAAAATGTTAGGAACAAATCTCTAGTTCAGAGTTTTTCGTTTCGGATTCTCAAAATAGGGTTTTTCATTCAATCTCAAAAAATGCGCAAAGTGAATCTTTTAAGTGCGATTTTATTGTTTTGATTAAAACTAATGTTACGAACGACCCTAAGCCACCGGTATTGATATGTAAGGCATTATCTTACAGTGGGTGAGATCTAGGATGTCACAGGGCCATCCGACGCCTTCGGACTGCCACGAACGGATCTCCTCAACATGATTTCTTCATCCTTTGGCCACGAACCGAAATCGCAAGGAATAATCCTTGGTTAGATCGAATTTTTGGATTCGAAAAGGTGTAGGAAAACTTAAGAAACACTTACCACGTCCTAAAGGGTCTAACCTCTCTTCTCAAACATCCTCTTGCTCCGGTTGCTTGTCGGAAACTCAAGAACACAAGGGATTTTGGGGTTTTCGGTTTTGGAGAGCTTTAGAGAGAATGGGAGGTGGTTTGGAGGGGTGAATTAGGGTTAGATAATCTGATTATAGGGTAGAGGATCTCCTCAATCCGTCCCATATCTCCCTCCCTTGATTGTGATTGAGTTTCCATAGTCGGGGGTCGAAAATATGGCAAGAAAATCGTCGGAACGCGTCATTGCCTTCTTCCTGTGTTCCCCCGCGGTATTGGCGCGGTATCACCCCAGACGGCACTGAGACCGTGCGATCCGTCGGGCCTTTTCTACTCTCTTTTGGGCTTCTGTCCTCCTACGTTCTTGGGCTCGATTTTTTTGGGTCATTCTCGTGTTATAAATTCCTATTTTTAAAATCATTTCGACTCGAGATTATTTCATATCCGAAATCTTGAATCCGTCAAGTTTGAATTCGGCGGCTTTAAATTCGTCGACTTTTGGCTCCCGTGTAATAATTTATCTAATTAAATTATTTCCGACTTCACGGGTTCTAAGATTTAAAATTCTTTTCCTTCTTGAATTTAATTCCAATTCTTTTGGTTTAATCCATGGAATATCTTCGGGCTTCCTTTCCCTCTTTTATTCCATTTTGAATTTTGAATTTATCGGTAATTCATTTCCGAGCAATAATGAATTATTTTCTTCTTCTCGAAAATATTTCGGCCTTGATCGGATTGAGAAATAAATTTTATTCCTTTGGACGCCGATAAAAATCTCGGGTATTACAGGTGGAACCATGCGTGGCCACCCCTCTCCTTATGTTGAGTTGTTATTATTGTGTCTATATCCCTGAATAATACTTGCGAGTGTTATTTATGGGCCACAGGTAGGTGTCGATGTAGGTTGCCGTTGGCATTGTTCAGGGATGAATCCCTTTTACTGTTGGAGCTCTTTTGATGTCCACGTTCTAGGCACAATGGTGAAAGCACATTTCTTTTATGTTAGGTAATTGGTTAAATAATGTTTAATGTTTTAACTTAACTGCTAAAGTAGTGTTCTTTCTAAAAGAATATTTTTATTTAAGTCATTCACTTTTTAAAACCCCAAATGGGATGTGTCGGCATACTCAATAATTTATTTACTAATGTATGTTGTTTATTTATTTTCTTGCAGAGTTTGACGTGCACATGTGAGCATCAAACATGCATGGGATTTGGGAACTTTTAAGCCGCATTTAAATTCACTTTATGCACTTTATTTGAACTATTATTCTGGCTTGGAGGCCTTCGCGTTACTTTTAGGCATTATTGTTTAGTTGGGATGTTTTTGAATGATTCAATTTATTTAGCTTCCGCAATTCTAAATTTACACGCTTAGAAAACTATTTGGGTCATGTTGGCTCTATTTTCAATTATTGTATTTATGTTTCCTTATAAAGTATGGTACAATGGATTTTAAAGTATGGTATGACGGGAGACTTAATTGCCCAATTAAGTTAGCATAGGGCGAGTTTAATTGGGAGATGTGGCGGTAGCATCACGACCATTTTGGATTTTTGAAAAACTGGGGTGTTACATAGTGTGGTTCAATTATTTCGGATTAATATTTCTAAGTGTATATATATTTTTAGCTTTATTTGTATAAAAGCCATTTATTCAATTTTTAAGTCGATAAAAATATTATAATATTTAAACTCACCTAAATATCATTATTTGTTTTCCTAAAAATACATGGAAGATCGCTTGTGCATATAAATGTTTCGAAATCATGCATTAAATTATTTTTCATATTGGGGGATGGATAATATGCATCCATTTGCATTCATTTACTTATGTGTTTAAGTTGCTAGATTATAATTTCTTACCACGCTTCATTGAATTCATATACTTGCTTCGTTTGTGCATAATCATTCGTGCTTCGAGTTTTTGAACCTAGATTTTTCTTTAAGTAAGCAGAATGTTTCCATGTATAACTTATTCATTTTATTCATGACTTAGTTGCTCACTTACTGCTTACATGTTTGAGCTACTATCCGTTGTGAACTTAGTACATTGGTGATAACTTAGAACCCCTTTGGCAGCGAGCCTAACTTTACCCAGAGAACCTGTAGTTGCTAAGATGCTACACCTCCCAAAATCACCAAGTGCCAGTTATAGGGACATAACTGTAATCCTAAGTGGGGATATGATGTAACAATCCTATGAGCACCCTGGTTTTGGTTTCTTTGAGCTAACAAACGATCTTTGTGTAACATCCCGGTTTTGGTAACCCAGGCCGGGATGCCACCGGCACACCTCCCAAGCAAGACACGACTCATTCGAGCCCACTTCAGAGATGCAAGGCTAGAGGTACTTCAAAAAAATAATTTAAAGACAAGCCCATTGGATAATAATTTAAAAATAGCATAATGTAATCCATGCATAATAAAATAATTGCAGCGGAAAGTAAATCATGGGCCGACATGGCCAAAACGCAAAGTCTAATAAAGTTTAAATGAAAGATGTGACATAGTTATCTATTCTCCCAAGCCCGATGCATATGTTCATGCATTTTCGTCGTACTCTGAAAGAAAGGAAAAACAACAGTTTTATCAGTATATAAAATACTGAGTAAATCAATCCCTAACGTAGCAATAAATGGGTTTTAAAATTTAACAATTAAAATATACTTTTACTCATGCATATCTAGAAACATGTAATTCGACCAATTAATAAATAAGAATTTAATTCGCACAATTCTAAAGTGTAATACCCTGGAAATTTGTTAAAAGAAACGGAAATTAAATTCGAGAACGAGAGAATATAAATTCCGAGAACCCGTGGAGTCGAAAATAATTTAATTAAATAAATTATTGCACGAGAGTGTTACGGACATTAATCCGAGTTCATTATAAATTTAAGATAGAAATTTCGATCCAGAAATGACCCAAAAGGTCGAACAAAAAATGTAGAGGATAGAAACCCGACAGAGAAAAGAAGAAAAGACCCGACGGACCACACGAACCGCTCGAACCGGCCAAACCGGAGGTCGCGCACGGTTCGCGCGGTCTCCCTGAGGGAGAACGCGCGGCCACCGCGCGAGAAGGGGCTGACACGTCCCAGGGCTGAGCCGCACGCTCGTCGCGCGGCCAAAGCAATATGGACGCGTCATCACCGCGCCAGAGGAGCAGGAGGTGTAAACTTTCCTTCCATGGCGATTTTCTTGCCAAAATTCCGATTCCTATCAATGGCAAGCCGATCACAGCCTTGGGAAGGCTTAAAGGACGGGATTGGGACGTCTCCTTACCCATTTTTACAGAAAATACAAACCCTCCCTTCTCTCATTCTTCCTCTCCAAGCCAAAACTTTTGAGTTCACTTTCCGGCAAGGATTCCGGCGAAGACGAGACAATTGGGACGAAGCCTCTGCCTTCTAGGACCTTGGTAAGTTGTAATATAGTTCTTAATTCGTCCATAGATCCCAAAAACTCGAAATACTAACACTCTAATCCTTGTTACAATTTCACGTCGGGGGCGAAAAAGAAGAGATCGGAGAAGTTGGCCGTTCGTCGCGACCCTAGGACACTCGAAAAGCCCCTATAACGATCCTAATCACTAAACTAGTAAGTCAAGGCATCACTCTACAATTTTTGTGCTTTTTTGTTGTTTAAAATACAAGATCTAAACTCGAAACTAAAATCGGATTTCAAAAACCCTCTTTTCGACCAATTTCCGTAATCCGACTAAAACCTTATTTTCGGTAATTCAAACCAAAAGCTTTTCAACATAGATTTTGTTCATAAGACCGTAATCTACCTTGTGTCAAATTTTCAGCCATTTCCATAAAGATTCGATACCCCAAATTGCGATGTAAAGTTGTGTATGAAAAACGGATGTTTGAAAACGTGACAGTTTCAATGGTCTAACTTGATACACGTCTTTCACCTGTTTCTAGACCGAACCAAACTTGCATTTGTAAACAAAAGTTGTAGATATTTAAGTCTAGATTATGCATACAAAATTTCATAAATTTTGATGTTCATTTGATATGTTAAAATGTACGGATTTTGAAACTGTGTCGAACCGATTTTTGAAACCATGCGTTGACAGTGTGTTGAGGGCAACTTTTGAACGACTAATCCTTATTATTTCCGAAAACCTAAAACCCGAAAGTTGTTCATTAAGGTGTTTTCTTCAACCTGTAAAAATTTTAGATCAATTGGACTTAAAAAGAATTTTTAATCGGCGTTGGAGGTAACTGTGTCGAAATTGAATTTTTCTAGCAGAAAACTCTTCTTGTAATAAACTCGAATTTCGACCCACTTCGAAACTTTATTTCGAGAAACTCTAAACATGAAAGTTGTTCGGAAAGTTGTCTTTAAGCTATTGGGTAAATTTCAGAATTTTTGACTGTAAGATGAATTTTTTTAAATTAAAAAGGCGTAACCTGTGATGAATTGGATTTTTCGAACTTGAGGAAACTCGAACTATGAAATGCGATACCGAATCTTTTATACGACAAAACATATATCTTCGAAAAATCCCGTTCACTAGGCTGAGCCGATCTTCATACAATTATTTTTTAGACTGCCTCGTTAGTGGTCTCCCTACTATCTGAGATTACCACGTTAGTGATTTCGCGCGCTGTGTTCTATTTGGACTGCCTCGTTAGTGGTCCTACGCTTATTGAGACTGCCTCGTCAGTGGTCTCCCTTTTTTTCGACTGCCTCGTTAGTGGTCCTACGATTTGAGATTGCCTCGTTAGTGATCTCCCTTGTGTGGTGTCCTCTTCTTAGTTAGCGGGATAACATTAAAAGACTTGTTTGTGTATTTATTTAAGCTGTATTTACTTATCGCGTTTTTTTTTAAAAGTACGCTTTCAAATTATGCCATTAAATTATGTATTCTAGTCTCGTATAATTAATCATGCTCTTCCGATGCAAGTTAAACTATGAATTTTAAATATTTCCATCGAAGCATGAAAAATCTATTTTTAATTAAACACATGTAACCCCTTAATTGTTTTGTTAGGAATTGACTTACTCGGTATATTTTTATACTGATAATCCTGTTGTTATTTTTCTTCTACAGAGTATGTCGAGTGATACATGCTCATGTATTGGGGGAACTATTTCATGAACACTTTCATTTCCTGCATTTTTAATACTGTTTAATCGGGCCTGTTAAAGCCGAGTTTTGGCCACGTTGGCCGCGATTACTTTCCGCTGCATTACTTACTCCATTGCGTGCATGGATAATTACTATCTCGTATTTTACAATTTAGTATTATTATTCTGGACTCATTATTCAAAACGTTTTAAAATCTTTCAAGTACCTATAGCCTTGCATCTCTTTAGTAAGCTCGAATTGATGTGTCTTGCTAGGGAGGTGTGGCGGTGGCATCCCGGCCTGGGTTACCAAATCCGGGGTATTACATAAAGGCACAATTAAATTTAAAAATAATATAATTAAGGCATAGGCATGAATTTAAAGCATGATTTAAATAAATAAATAATAACATGAATAAATACATAACTTAAAAATTCAAGTCTTTTAATTCCCGTTACGCCACAGTCTCAACAATATCTCATATAGCCGGTGATCCGGCGGCCACAACCATATCAATATCTCATTTAACCGATGATCCGACGGCCACATCCGTTACTGCCATACCCAGTATCTCTCCAAAGCCTCGGAAAATCCAAACGGATACTCCCGAGAGTGTAGGCATTATATATATCGCTGTTTTGGCTCAATTTCTCAATAAAAGGTCACCATCGTCCATATAGGCACGAAGTGAATAGTTAGGGGGCACCGTGCAGAGCACTCACCCTCTAATTAGTATCCGAGATCATTCTCAACCTAGTGTAACGGGATTTTCAAAATTTGATTTTTTTTTATCATTCAAGAGAATTTCGACCATTTGTTTAGAAAATCTCAATTTCACCAAATTTAATAAAATCTCGTCATAGTTTGCGTCTTTTTCGTTTAAAAACTCATTTTAAGGCGAACGACTTGAAATTTACACAGTATATCAAAAACATCCTAATGAACAACTTTCATGTTTCGAGTTTTTCGGAATAAAGAGAGGAAGCAAGTCAAAAATCAAGTTTTCTACACAACAACAATGCTGTCATTCAGGTCTCCCTACTTTTCAAAAATCCAATTTTCGACCCACCAAACGGACTCCAAAAATTATGAAAATTTAAGGACACGTACACGACATGAAAATGAACAAGTTTTATTAGAGGCATCTTATCCGAACACGTTCCAGATTGGATCAGTTTCGCGCATCAAGTCAAATTATTAAATATGTCACTACTTCCTTTAGAATCACATAACAACCAGATCACTTTCGGGGGTCCAAACTTTAACGAAAACTCACGAATTTTTATAGAAATATTCTTGAGGAAATTATCTACAGCTTTCATTTTTACATCAAAGATTAATTTCGATGGGATCCATTAGAAAAACACCATTGAAGTCAAACACCTCAATCTGTCAGCAATTTTCGATTTTGAGAAAAACGCAGGAAATATCAGATTCGATTTCGTGGGGTCAAAACTTGATGAAAAATTCTGAAATTTTAACATGACATAGATTAAAGCCTTAGGAACAAAATCATAGTTTTGAGTTTTTTGTTTCGGACATCCGGATAGGAGTTTTAGGAGGATTTCAGAAAAACGCGCAAAGGTACAATTTTTGGTGACAGATTTTAGTTTCTTTATAAAATCTTGTATTACGAACGTCCCTAAGCCACCGAAATTGACACAAAAGGTATTGACTTACTGAGTATGAGTTCTAGGGTGTCTCGGGAACGATCGGGGCGCCTACGCTTGCTCCGGACACGTCCAAATCACTCTGTCACCTTTCCTTCGGTCCGATTTATGATTTTAAGAATGATGACAGGTCCCGGTTTAAAGGGATAAGCAAATATATGAATACGCTGTTGACGCGTTATCCAGACAACCAACCAACAATCATAAATTTATCACAAAGCAGAAAAGAAATGTAGAAAACAGAGACAAACAGAGCATTTGTTGACCCGGTTCGATCAAACCGATCTACATCCGGGGGATCCCAATCCAGGCATTTCACTAACTCCCAAAGGCTCACAGATACCCTCTGTTTACAACTCCAAACACCTTACCACACTAGGACTCAGCAACGCCCAAGAACTCACCTTTCTTGACTGAACAGACTGTTGGACACCGCTGTTCCAACATCCGCTCGACAACCCAATCCTAATGCTCAGTGCAGCGAGCTGTCTACCCTTGGAGAAGCTACTAAACAATATGCTCAGACAATCTAAATACCAGATTCAGCTCACAAACATTTTCACTCAAGATATCACTCAGCAAAGTATGAAAATAAAAGTTTAAATGACTCAAGAACCTTATCAAAATGATATAGAAATTACCCCAATCAGCAGACCATTTTGATAGATGAACTCAACAGCTTTTCTCCTCCATTTATGCCTCCATTTGCAGCAGCCTTTTCTCTCAAAATATTCTCTCAAATGTATGATAATCAAACAATGAAATATGAGAGCAATAAGATCAAAATACTCCAACCAAAATGAACAAAAGATGCACTCAAATCAGCAGCTTCATTTTGACGGAAAAACTTCAAAGATTTCTTCAACCTTCAAGCATGAATGTCCATGGGAGCCCCCAACTCTCCAAAGGTTTTTCTCTAAAAATTCTCTAACTTATTTTGTTGTCTTAGCTCCCAAGAAATGAGGGATAACCCTATATATACGATTATGCTCGAATCCTTAGGCCCATTGGGCTGATTTTGGGCTGAGGCTAGGTCATTACAGCTCATCTGTAGTTTTTTGTCTTTTCTGCTGCACTCAGTTGGTTGTTCTTCGGTTGTTTGCACATCCTTCAAACAACGATCATCTTCACAACATAACTCAAATACCTAACAATTTCCCCCTTTGTGGAGATGATCGGCCAAAACAATCAGAAGATGTAAGAACAACGATTATCAACAAAACTTGTTCATTTAGCATCCCAACGACCCAAATTCTCCCCCTTTTTGGGTGAGCAGCTTCACAAATCAAATCAGCATCAAAAGTACCAAAAAATAGGCCAGTTCAGCAATCATCATAATAAAGTTCACACCAGTCAGCAATCCATTTGTTTTTTCAGCAACACTGCAACATCACCAGCTCCATTCTCTTCTCCTTTTTTTTTGAACTGATCAATCATCGACAAGGTCATCAGTATCATCATTAGCTTTCTCTTCAGTGTGATCATCAGCTTTCTCTTTAGTGGTTATTTCATGAGCAACAATAGACATTTGGATCACCAAATTCTTCATTCACTAATTGTTCCAACAACCCTGTCACAACTTCAGTATGACAATGTGCAGAGATAAGTTATGGCAATTTGACTCCCGTTAATCAACTCCCCCTTAATCAATAATCATTCAGGTGAAATATGAATTCAATGTAGACCACGAAACAAGTTGGATTGGGCAAAACAAATAATCATTAAACCATGCCCACATATCCAACTTCTCACCTTTTTTGGTATAATCAAATACCATTGGTTGTTCCTCCAGGGTCAAGATCACTTGATATGTCCTTCTGGAGTGATAAATCTGCAGATTGCACTTTCTTAGAAACCCACATAGTTCGAAACTTGATGTGCTTCCGTAGTTCCTCGGATGGCCAAACAACGGGCTTACCACGCAGGATATCTTTCACCAGCCTGTTGCAAGTATTCGCAGTGTGCCCAGAAAATTTGCAATATGCACAGCTCCGTTGTTTCTTGGTTGTACCAACATCCGTATCAAGACCGCTGTCATCAGTAATATTCTTGGCTGACCCTTGACTCAACATGCCTCCTTTTACAAATATTGTCTTTGAAGATGAGGCTTCATTCCCTTGATAGCCAATCCCAGACATATCAGCTTTAGATTTTCCTTGGTTGATCATCACATATAGTTTTTCTTTGTTCTTCATTATGGCATCGATGTGACTGACTTTCACCAACAACTCAGAATTGGTAGACATTAGAGCATCTCTTTCTTCTTCCAATCTCTTCTTATCACCACTCAACAAATCAACAGTCTTAGTCAACTTCTTGATTTCTTTCCTCAAATCAGCAATCTCATCATCTTTATCGTCAACGACATCATTTAGATCAAAAATTTGACCCAACAATCTTTTGTTTTTACCAACAGGACACTTGTAGTTTTCCTTAAGCTCATCGAATGCTTCATCAAGCTCATTAAACTCCATATCAACTTCAAGAATAGTGTCCTCGTGAGCTTGTTCAAAATTTTCAGAAGATGATATGCTCCCATCAGCATGTACGGTGAATGCAATATTAACATCATCAGACTCTGCATCACTTGGTTGTTCATCAGATGTCTCAACAATGTCGTTATCACAGAGTGTTGCTTGAAGAGCTTTTCCACCTCTTCTTTTAGCTGTAGGGCATTCAGACTTCTTGTGCCGAACTCCTCCACAGGCAAAGCACTTCAGATCTTTGAATCCTTCAGGCAGATCATTTATAACAACTTTCTTGGTCTTCTTTTGCTCATCATGAGAAGAACTCCCTTTCTGGGGTTGTCTGCCGATTGTTCCAACTTTCTTTCGACTGCCATCATACTTGTTCTTTCCAAATTCTTTTGCTCTCTTTTCTTACAGCATCTTGGCTAACTTTCTAGAGAGATATGCCTTTTCTTCCTTAGTAACATATGCACATTCACCAACGACCTTTAATGCAATACTCTTTGAGGTAGGAGGTTCCTCAAGATGATTCAACTCATATGTTTGCAAAGTACCAACAAGTGCTTCAAGTGACATGGTGTGCACCTTTTCCATTTCCTCAAGAGTTGAAACTTTAGGACTATATCTCTTTGTAACGGTGCGGATCATCTTTCTAACCAACTTTCCATTATCATACACCAAGCCAAGCATATGTGCTTGATTCACTAGATCCTTGAATCGAGAAAAGTAGGTCGAAATAGTTTCATCCTCTTCCATCATCATGCTGTCAAAAGCTGACTCAATCTGTTGTAGCTTGGTTGCTCGAACATCAGCAGAACCTTCATGAGCAATTTGCAGAGCATGCCAAGCATCATAGGTAGTGGTGCACGTCGAGATCAACCTATATTGAGTTTCATCCACGACACTAAAGATGGCATTAAGTGCAGTAGTATTCCCCTGTAACTCAGACTTCTCTTTGCGGTATATTCCTCAATCTGTGCAAGAACAATATTGGCAATAGCTTTTTCTCCTTCAGCAGCATTTTCCTTTACTTCAGGAACAGGTTGTTGCCACAACGTCTCAACAGCAGACCATGCTTCTGGACCAAGAGACATTAAGAAGATCCGCATCCTAGATTTCCAATAGCAGTAGTTTGATCCATCAAACAAAGGTGGCCTTGTGATAGAATAGCCTTCACGACTCATCCTGAAGATCGAGCTCAGTTAACTTTAGAGCCCCCGCTCTAATACCAATTGACAGGTCCCGGTTTAAAGGGATAAGAAAATATATGAATATGCTGTTGACGCGTTATCCAGACAACCAACCAACAATCACAAATATATCACAAAGCAGAAAACAAATGCAGAAAACAGAGACAAACAGAACATTTGTTGACCCGGTTCGATCAAACCGATCTACATCCGGGGGATCCCAATCCTGGCATTTCACTAACTCCCAAAGGCTCACAGATACCCTCTGTTTACAACTCCAAACACCTTACCACACGAGGACTCAACAACGGCCAAGAACTCACCCTTCTTGACTGAACAGACTGTTGGACACCGCTGGACAACCCAATCCTAATGCTCAGTGCAGCGAGCTGTCTACCCTTGGAGCAGCTACTAAACAATATGCTCAGACAATCAAAACACCAGATTCAGCTCACAAACATTTTCACTCAAGATATCACTCAGAAAAGTATGAAAATATAAGTTTAAATGACCCAAGAACCTTATCAAAATGATATAGAAATTATCCCAATCAGCAAGCCATTTTGATAGATGAACTCAGCAGCTTTTCTCCTCCATTTATGCCTCCATTTGCAGCAGCCCTTTCTCTCAAAATATTCTCTCAATTGTATGATAATCAAACAATGAAATATGAGAACAATAAGATCAAAATACTCCAACCAAAATGAACAAAAGATGCACTCAAATCAGCAACTTCATTTTGATGGAAAAACTTCAAAGATTTCTTCAACCTTCAAGCATGAATGTCCATGGCAGCCCCCAACTCTCCAAAGGTTTTTCTCTAAAAATTCTCTAACTTATTTTGTTGTCTTAGCTCCCAAGAAATGAGGGATAACCCTATTTATACGAATATGCTCGAATCCCTAGGCCCATTGGGCTGATTTTAGGCTGAGGCTAGGTCATTACAGCTCATCTGTAATTTTTGTCTTTTCTGTTGTACTCAGTTGGTTGTTCTTCGGTTGTTCGCACATCCTTCAAACAACGATCATCTTCACAACATAACTCAAATACCTAACAAATGAAAACCAAAAGTTAGGATCTAAATTCGACCAAAACTATGAAACAAGATTTCAAAACAACATCTTACCACCAATCTAGGCCTGACTACTTCTTCTTCACGTCCTCCTTGCTCCGGTTTGTTCGTCGGAAGTTCCACAACACAAGAAACTTGGGGTTTTCGGGTAGGATGAATGTAGAAGAGATTGTGAGGGGGTAGAGGGCTGCTTTAGGGTTGATTAGGGTTTAAAAATCTGAATTTAGGGTGTTTGGATCGTCCCCAATCCTTTCCTCCCGAGTTCAGGCGAGTTTCCAACGTTAAGGGTCGAATTATGGTAAGAAAATCGCCGAAATCGCGCTGATTGCCGCTGCATGTGTTATGGCGCGGTCATGGCACGCTAATCCTTGATTTCCGCATGAGGACCGCGCGGCCCGGTCTAGGCTGCGGCCTGGGTCGGGTCGTGCAATCTGTCGGGCCTTTTCTACTCTCTTTTTGGGCTTCTATCTACCTACGTTCTCGGGCTCGATTGTTCGGGTTATTCTCGGGTTATAAATTCCCATTTTTGAATTCATTTCGAACTCGAGATTATTTCGTATTCAAAATCTTGAATTCGTCGACTTTGAACTCGTCGGTTATTGGCTCTCGTGTAATAATTTATTTAATTAAACTACTTCCGACTTCACGGGTTCTTGGAATTAAAGTTCTTTTGCTCTTTGAATTTAATTCCATGTCTTTTTATTAAACATTGCGGGTATTACAGTCTACCCTCCTTAGAAATCAACTTCATCCTCGAAGTTGGGTATTAGGTTCTCTCGAGCTAGGTACTAGGGTTATTCATTTTTATTTCTTATATCATGACTGAACTTTGGAATTGAAATTTCCAAGTTGCCTACGTACCCTGTGAAGGGATCAAGTCATTACGTAGTTCAAAACAATTTGAATTTGTTTATTTGACTAGGATACACATTTTTGGGTCGTTACATCATCCTCCCCTGAAGCTTACAATTATGTCCCCATGACTGTGGTTGAATCATCTTGGAACAGAGTCGGGTAACGATGTTTCATGTCTGCCTCCAATTCCCACGTTGCTGTCTCCACTTCGTGGTTAAACGAAAGAACCGTGACCATTCTTATGGTATTATTCCTTGTCACTCTCTCCTTGACATCGAGTATTTGCACTGGGACTTCATCGTAGGTCAAGTCATCGTCTAGCTCAATCGCTTCCGGTTGAAGTACATGCGTCGGGTCGGCACATACTTCTTTAATTGCGAGACATGGAACACCTTAGCTAGTGGTGGCGGTAAGGCTAGTTGATATGCTAGATTTCCGACTCGTTCTATAATTTCATAAGGTCGTATGTATCGAGGACTTAGTTTTCCCCGTTTGCCAAAGCGCATCACGCCCTGCATCGGTGATATCTTCAGCATGTCCTTATCTCCAACTTGAAAATCTAGGTCTTGCCGTCTCACGTCGGCATAATTTTTCTGTCGGTCTTGTGCCGCCTTCATCTTCCCTTGGATTACCTTGATTTATTGGGCCATATCCTCGAGAAGTTGTGGTCCCACTACCACAGCCTTATCACTCTCTTCCCAACTTAGCAGACTTCGACACTTCCGTCCGTATAGTGCTTCGAACGGTGCCATGCCAATGCTAGCATGGTAGCTATAGTTGTAGGATAATTCAATCAATGGCAAATGATTTTCCCAACTTCCTTTAAATTCTAGGACACATGCTCTCAACATGTCCTCCAATGTTTGGATCGTCCTCTCCGTCTGTCCATCCGTCATCGGGTGGAATGCGGTACTCATCTTAATCTATGTACCGAGAGCTTCTTGCAGCTTAGTCCAAAAGTGTGAGACAAATCTACTGTCTCTATCGGAGATAATGTCATGTGGTACTCCATGTCGTCATACCACATTGTCAATATACGCTCTTGCTAATTGGTCCATGGTGCAAGTGTCCTTCATTGGGATAA
Organism: Hygrophila difformis; assembly: GCA_030278955.1. Taxonomy (NCBI): domain Eukaryota; kingdom Viridiplantae; phylum Streptophyta; class Magnoliopsida; order Lamiales; family Acanthaceae; genus Hygrophila; species Hygrophila difformis. Next base: position 56,893,785 of record JAOANR010000008.1, read on the forward strand.
ATATGGTCGTCTTCGTTAGCCTATCAACAATCACTCATATCTTATTCATCCCTCTAGCTGATTGCGGTAATCCCGAAACAAAATCCATCGATATACTATCCCATTTCCCACTCGGGATTTCCAATGGTTGCATCAATCCTAGGGGTTTTTGACGTACGACTTTGACCTTTTGGCACGTGAGGCATCTCGCCACAAACTCTGCCACTTCTTTCTTCATCTCGGCCACCAGTAAATCTTCTTCAAGTCCTTATACAGCTTGTTGCCCCCAGGGTGAACCGAATAGGGTGTGTTATGCCTTTCCTCCATCAACCTTTGTTTCAGTTCCACACATTTTTGTGGCACGCACCACCTTCCCTTGAAACGAATGCTTCTATCCTCATGGATAGCAAATCCTATCGCCTTTCCATCGGCAATGCTCTTCCTAATCCTTTCCAACTTCATGTTGCCTGGTTGGGCGAGTTTGATCTCATCAAATATGGTCGATTCTACTACCATTGCGTCGACCACTAGATTAATGGTGCCTGAATGCACAAGCTCTAAGCCCAATCTCGCCAAGTTCATATACAGTGTCGGTGGAATCACCAGTGAATTTGCCACATGCTGGGTCTTCCGACTTAAGGCATCAGCTACCATGTTGGCCTTCCCCTCGTGGTAAGAAATTTCGAGATCGTATTGGTAACACCCCCATTTTCCCTAATGAACAGCGGAAACAAAGTGCGGGAAAAATGGGCGAGTGCTACCTCCACGTATTAAGGACCGCCCGAAATACGCTAAGGCTAGAACAAATATTGCAGCTGAATGTTTATGCTAACCACGTTCCGGACAAGCTAGCATATAATTTGCAAAGGAGCTTATAATACTATGAAGAGTATAAAATAAGCTTAATTAAAACGGTTGTATTGTACAACCAAAACAGAGGAACGAATTCCTCAAATAAGCTCAACAATAGAAATGGAATAAATTCCATGGAAGTTTTTATTTTAAAAGAGGTAATTACCTCGAGTTTAGAAATACTACTAAACTTGGAGTGTGGTGTTCGGAAATGTAACACCCCGGATTTGATAACCCAGGCCGGGATGTCACCACCACATCTCTCTAGCAAGACACGGATTCTCCGAGCTTGCCAAAGAGATGCAAGGCTATAGGTATTGCAAAAAGGTTTAAAAACAAGCCCGGAATCTATTTAAAAATAATATTAAGTATCATCCACACATATAGTAGTAGTAATAATATATCGCAGCGGAAAAATGTAAAGTGGGCCGACATGGCCAAAACTCGGGATCTACATGCCCGTTATGCAAGTATCATAAAAGCAATAAAAACAATGTTAAAGTTTTTCCATCCCCCAATGCATATGCTCATGCATTATCTTCATACTCTGAAAAGAAAAGAGAAAACAACAATTTTATCAGTATATAAAATACTGAGTAAGTCGATCCTAACATAGCAATAAAGGGATTTAATTAGATAATTTAAAATTTCACTCCTAACATGCATTCACAAAATTTAGAGGAAATAATATTTTAATTGTGTACTTGAACATGCATTTAATCCACAATAACAATTTAGTCATGATATGAAATTTAAAGACATAATTTAAATGCATAATTTAAAGACATGCAAAAATAAATAAATACTTAAAAATATTAAATCTTTTATTTCCCCGTTACGTAACCATTTCTCAGTGTTTTGTATAGCCGGTGATCCGGCGGCCGCAGCCGTTTCGTAAGTATCTCGTTTAGCCGGTGATCCGGCGGCCGCAGCCGTATCTGCCATACCCAGTACCACTCCGGAGCCTCGGGAAATCCATACGGACAACCCGAGAGAGTAGGCCATGTATCTCCCGCCGATTGGCGTAATATCTCATCAAATTCTCTCGTCCATTATAGGCCCGAAGAGAAAGGCTAGAGGGGCACCCTGCAGAGCACTCACCCTCTACCTAAGTATCTCATGTATCGTTTAGATTTAATGTATCGGGGTTTTTCAAAAGTATAGATGTATCGTATTTCAAATCTTTGATCGTTCGTTTTGAAATTTCAAAATCCTTCGATTTAAAAGTAACTTGGCGTCACAGTTTACGCCTTTTCAATTTAAAAATTCGGTTTAAGTCCGAAAAATCTGAAAATTTCACAGTCTATGCAAAACACCCTAACGAACAACTTTCGTGTTTTAACTTTCTCGAAATAAGTTGAGGAAACATGTCAAAAATCGAGTTCAATGCGGAAACAGTTTACTGTCCCGAAGCAGATTTGTCACAGTTCGGAAAATTGGCTTTTTGACACATCAAACGGACTCCAAAAATTCTGAAATTTTAACCACATATACTAGACATGATTATCTACAACTTTCATTTATTTTGTAAAGATCAAATCGGACTACAAAATATAGAAACAGACTCACTAAATTCGGACATGTTCATAGGCAGATTTCAAACATGTTTTGTCAAAACAGTTTCTTTTCGATGCGATTTAAAATAGCAAATGTTAACAAAAATATCTGAAATTTTTACACAAACTAGATTTATGTGTTAGGATTAAAAGTCTAGTTTTGAGTTTCCGGGATTGAATCCTCGAAATATGAGTTGTAGACAGATTTCAAAAACTGCGCGTATTGGGGTTTTTAATTTCGGTTTTTACGTTTCGTTGCATTACAACTATACCGGACGCCCCTAAACCACCCGTATTGATATGGAAGGTTCAACTTACAGTGATAGTGTGTTTTGGTCGTCCTAGGGTCGCCGGGCTCGTCTAAATTTGCTACGAACGGATCTCCTCAACGTCAAGCTTCCGACTTTGGCCACGATTTCAAATCGGAAGAAGAAATCCAATGTTAGATCGAGTTTTCGGGTTCAAAAACTTAAATGGAAACCTATGGACGACTTACCACAGTTTAGAACACTGAGGATCTTGTATTCCACGCCTCCTCCGTCGGTTTTCGTCGCCGGGAAGTGATCGGAAAGTCGTCGGGAAGTTGCCGGAAGGTGTTTTGGCTTTGGAGAGAATTTGGGAGAGCTCTAGGGTGAATGGAGGCTGACAAATGGAGTGGGAATCACCCCTCCTTCGACCTAATTCACCTTCCCCCATCCAAAATCCGCTTTCCAAAGCCGGGGGGTCGAATTATGGTAAGAAATTGCCGAAAACGCGCAACTTGCCAAATCTTGTGGAGCCATGCGGGGTTGGCGCGCCTTTTGGCCAAACCCCGCCCGGCCAGCGCGCGGTCCCCGCCTGGACTGCGGTCCGGGCGGGTCCGTGCGATCCGATCCGTCGGGTCTTTTTCTCCTCTCTTTCGGACTTCTATCCTTCCACGTTTCCGCGCTCGATTTTCCGGGTCATTTTCGGATTATGCTTCTCATCATAAATTTATTCCGTCTCAATTCGATTTCCTGCTTGAAATCTTAAGACCGTCGGTTTTGGTCCGTCGGTTTCTAATTCGTCGTCCTTTGACTTCCGTGCATTTCCGCGTCTACGGGTTCTCGGAAACAAAACCTTCTCTCCTATTGGATTAATTCCTATTTTTATATTCTAAAATTTACGGGTATTACAGTCTACCCCCCTTAAGAACCAACTTCGTCCTCGAAGTTGCACTTCATCCTCTCGCGAGTTCGGAAATTGTTTGATTAAGCGATTGTATTATTGTGTGTCGTTGTTTGTTATTATTTGACTGAACCCAGAATTGAAATTTCCGAGTTGCCTACGTACCCCGTGAAGGGATCAAGTCATTACGTAGTTCAAAACAATTTGAATTTGTTTATTTGGGGTACAAAGTATTCATATAAAATATCCGGAAATGTTCGGGTCGTCACATCCTCCCCCTTTAAGATTACAGTTATGCCCCCATAACTGTTGTTGCATTGTCTTGGAATAGGGTTGGGTAACGATCCTTCATGTCTGCCTCTAGCTCCCACGTTGCCGTCTCGGCTTCGTGGTTAGACCAAAGAACTTTAACCATTCTCACGGTCTTATTCCTTGTTACCCTCTCCTTCCTGTCGAGTATTCGCACCGGAATTTCTTCGTAGCTTAAGTCATCGTCCAGCTCAATTTCCTCCGGTTGGAGTACGTGGGTCGGATCATGGACGTATTTCTTCAGTTGTGAGACGTGGTACACGTCGTGGACACGAGCAAATTGTGGCGGTAATGCTAGTCGGTATGCAAGATTCCCCACTCTTTCTAGGATCTCGTATGGTCCTATGTACCGTGGACTCAATTTTCCCAGCTTGCCAAAGCGCATCACACCCTTCATCGGTGATACCTTTAACATGACCTTAATGCCTATTTGGAATTCCAAATCTTGCCGTCTCACGTCGGCATAGCTCTTTTGCCGGTCTTGAGCGGCTCTCATCTTTCCTTGGATTATTTTGACTTGTTGAGCCATGTCCTCAACAAGTTGCGGTCCAATTGCCATAGTCCTCTCGCTCTCTTCCCAGCTCAATGGGCTTCGGCATTTGCGTCCATATAGTGCATCCATATCTTTAAGCGAACACGACTGCGGCTAGTTTCAAGTCGTGCATCGGATAGTTCCCCTCGTGTTGCTTTAATTGACGTGATTCGTGTGCTATTCCCCTTCGAGCTTGCATTAGCGCGCATCTCAATCCTTCCTTCGAGGCGTCGCTGTATACCTCGAAGTCCCCCCATCCCCGATGGTAGTGCCAATACCAGCGCAATGGTAAGCCGTTTCTTGAATTCTTGGAATGCGGAATCACGCTCACTGGTCCAGTCGTATAGTGTGAAGCAGGGGATGAGTAAATAAATAGGAAAAGAAAATCGAAAAGAAAAAGAAAAAAAATATTTCATTTTCCGCGTCGCGCGGGGTTCGCGCGGGGTTATGGGCTTTAGCGCCCGGCCACCGCGCGGCGCCACCAGTGGGAAGAAATAGGGCTCGCGCCCCGCGCGAGCCATTTCGTCCCTGTCATTTCTGAAATTCCTCCCAACTTCCTCTCAATTTCGTTCTTCCGTGCTCAGATTCTTCCGGTTTCGACTCCGATTTCTCTTTGTAAGGTATGTATCTTCTATTTTTGCTTGTCAAGTAGATTGCGAAATTAGGGTTTTGGCATACAAATTGGGGATTTGAAAATTCGCCTTGATTCTTGCGAATTTGTGAGTTTATATAGTACTTTGGTGCCGTTTCTATTGTTTAAGAAGTATTGGTGTGATAATATATACTTAGGTTGGGGGATTTCTTGTTAGAATTTGGATTTTTAGGAAAAATATGAAGTTTTTGATTTTGTCGGTGTTATAGGTATGCAAGTGGGTGCATTGGTACTGTTTGGTGACGCCTTGTGATTATGAGTCGCTGTTTAAATAGTTGTTTGGTTTTGTGGTTAATTGCCATGTGTTTACAAGCAATTTTTGAACTTAATATATTGCGCATAAAAGATGTCCGACGAAATGTCGCAATGGGTTTCCGAATTTATTTGGGTACAATCATTGGTTTGGTTATCTTCTGGTATGTATTAGTAACTATTAAGTTCGAAGCTTTCTTAGGTTTCTCCCGTTGGGACTACGTATATATATTTGATGTTGTTTCGTGTGTGGGTCATTAGTCTAACAACTGGTATTGAGTGTTCGCAGGATGTTGCTCTTCCTGTGGTTCATCTTGGCGTTCCTTATGGTCCTTCCGGGGGCCAAGAGACGAGCTACCCGACGTGATGCAGCCGGTCCTAGTACTGCCGTCCCGGTGATGCCGGATAGTGACGACAGTGAGTCCGAGGAGGACGAGGAGCAGGAGCCGAGGCTCAGAGATCTCCCTGACGAGGTGCGTCCTCGCCGGCATGATAGGTTCCGGTTTTCGACGATGGCAGCCCAGGACTTCTATTTCGACGAGCTTCGTCGAAACAGGGCTTATGTTCCCGAGCGAGGCTTGTTCCCCGATCATATGGGTGATGACCGGATCAGTGCACTTTTGGGGCATCTCCAGTGGACCGGTCTTGCACGTCATCCCGATGGCGTTGCCTCCGGCTATCTAGCTATGGAGGTTATCGCCAACATCAGCGGTCTTGGGGTAGACGACGACCTTTCTCGAGTCTGGGTTCGCGGTCGCTACCTAGACTTCAGTGCCCGGGCGATCAACATCTATTTTGGTTTGCCCGACGACGGCGCGTTCCGTCCACAGCCAGAGGGCCGGGTTTATGCTCCTGCCTGGGGTGTCTTTTGTACCGAGGTACCCCCGCAGACTGGGTACCCCCACGAGTTGCGGCTGAAGTCTTTGGATGCTCCTTGGCGTGTACTTGCTCAGCTTTGGTTAGGACGCGTTCGGCCGATCACCCGGAGTCATATCGTCATAGACCATGTCTTTGAGACTGTTTGCTTTATCGCCCGGGGCGGTAGAGTGAATGTGGGAGCTTGCATTGCGGACAACTTGAGGGGCTTACGACGAGGGCGAGGGAGTAGGGTGATTACTCACGCACACCTCATTTGTGGGCTATGTGCTGCCCAGGGGATCCGTACCTCTCCCGAGACGGACACCTATCCTTTAGCGGCGGGCGAGCGCTACCGTATTCCGACTTACACAGCTCGACGCAGTGCCTTGCGTCGTGGAGCACCTCGGGCCATACTGCGCCCGCAGCCCGAGTATGGTGGTTTGATTTTAGTTGTCCCTTCCGAGCAGCCACCTCCTCCTCCTCTTGTGGTCCCACAGCGGGGTGTGGTTCCGCCGCCGGGTCAGGACATGGCGCGGATGCTCCAGATGATGCAGGAGATTCGTATAGGCATGGACGCCGGGTTCGCAGCTGGGCAGGCTCGTTACGATGACTTGGATGCTAGGATGGATCTCTATCAGGATCGTATGGACACGCTCACTATGAGACAGGCGGAGCAGCAGGCCACCATGACTGACATGTATGGCTACATGCGTCAGATGGACGACTACATGTGTCGCCAGTTCCCGCCTCCTGATCAGTGACCCTTTGTTTTTACGGTACTTTTAGGGTGCGTAGTAGAAGTAGTTTCCTTATGAGACTGTAAGACGATGATTTCCATTTCCGTGTTTCGTAGTTTGTGCTTTTGTTGTGTTACTCCATGATTATCTATTTCGGTTGTTAACTCTAGAATTGTGGTTAATTGATGACTTGGGATTTCAGGTTCTAGGGTTCGAGGTACTCCCGTTTGATTGACATTTGTATGTGTTGTTTGCTTATTAATACCTTGTACATTTGTTCTGTTGAATCCCCCACCATTCGTTTGGATATGGAAGGCGGTTTTAAATATGTGCATACATATATATATGTGGGCACTATGGATAATGGAAGTAGAATATAGCATAAATGCTTGTATTTTATTGCTCAGTCGAAAACGTTATTTGATACAAGCTGTAGGAATCACAAGGATAGGAATAGTTCGGAAAATAGGAACGGTAATAGTAGAAAGAATGCGATAAAAGGTCTCTAAGCTGAGGGAGTGTAGGTGGTTGGGTCCTCCATGGGATCATCCTCATCGCTCGACTCCTCAATGGTACCCCAGCCAAGGGGTCCATGGAATACTGGGCTCGCTGGCCAGTTGGGCCCAGCGGCCGGGGCAGGATCAACGACAACAATTGAAGGTTGGACGGCTGTAGGGACAGCGACAGGATCAACAACGGGGCTAGCTACAGGAGGAGTCCTCGGGTCGAGAGGGGCAGGTGGAAGTAGATCATCCTTCAGATGATGCAGTTGATGTCCCACGACCCCTACTTGGGTCTCTACGTCGTCAATCTGGGTCCGAAGTTCAGTCTCGCGGGTCTGGAGTTCATTGATTTGGATTTGGAGTTGGGTTATATCTTGATGTCCTGCTTGGCCCAGATTAGTTAGGTGGCCCAGGTTAGCTCCCATTTGTTCTACCCTTAGTCTGAAGTTGTTCACGTTTGGAGGAGATTCGAGGTATGCTTTAATCAACCTCATTAGTAGGTTGATCATGTTCGCGTTTGGGATGGCCATCTAATGTCAACAAGGAGGTTAGAGTCAGAACATGTTTCGAATAAAAGTCAAGATATGCAGGAATTTAAATCTACATGAATATGCACATGCAATCCCCCCCGAAATTAATTTAATGTCTTTTAAATTTAAAATTAATCATGGGCTTTTTTAAAAAAATTGGGCCTCTATATTGGCCAAAAATAATAATTTGGACTTAAGAAGTAAAAACATGGGTATTTGGGCCGAAATGGTCGGGCTTATAATAAATAATTATTGGGTCAAAATAATCTAACCCCCTTCAGGCTCAAAATATTATACTAAATGGATAGAAAAATTTTTGGCTCAAATTTTGGGCTAAAATAATAATACTAGTAGTCTTAAAAATAATAATGATAATAATAAATTTAAAAAATAATACTTAGTTCGAAATATTTTAAAATAATAATAATAGTAGCTTTAAAATATTCCGGGCTCTGATACCAACTTGTAACACCCCGGATTTTGATAATCCAGGCCGGGATGTCACCGCCACATCTCTCTAGCAAGACACGGATTCTCCGAGCTTGCCAAAGAGATGCAAGGCTATAGGTATTGCAAAAAGGTTTAAAAACAAGCCCGGAATCTATTTAAAAATAATATTAAGTATCATCCACACATATAGTAGTAGTAATAATATATCGCAGTGGAAAAATGTAAAGTGGGCCGACATGGCCAAAATCGGGATCTACATGCCCGTTATGCAAGTATCATAAAAGCAATAAAAACAATGTTAATGTTTTTCCATCCCCCAATGCATATGCTCATGCATTATCTTCATACTCTGAAAAGAAAAGAGAAAACAACAATTTTATCAGTATATAAAATACTGAGTAAGTCGATCATAACATAGCAATAAAGGGATTTAATTAGATAATTTAAAATTTCACTCCTAACATGCATTCACAAAATTTAGAGGAAATAATATTTTAATTGTGTACTTGAACATGCATTTAATCCACAATAACATTTTAGTCATGATATGAAATTTAAAGACATAATTTAAATGCATAATTTAAAGACAAGCAAAAATAAATAAATACTTAAAAATATTAAATCTTTTATTTCCCCGTTACGTAACCGTTTCTCAGTGTTTTGTATAGCCGGAGATCCGGCGGCCGCAGCCGTTTCGTAAGTATCTCGTTTAGCCGGTGATCCGGCGGCCGCAGCCGTATCTGCCATACCCAGTACCACTCCGGAGCCTCGGGAAATCCATACGGACAACCCGAGAGAGTAGGCCATGTATCTGCCGCCGATTGGCGTAATATCTCATCAAATTCTCTCGTCCATTATAGGCCCGAAGAGAAAGGCTAGAGGGGCACCCTGCAGAGCACTCACCCTCCACCTAAGTATCTCATGTATCGTTTAGATTTAATGTATCGGGGTTTTTCAAAAGTATAGATGTATCGTATTTCAAATCTTTGATCGTTCGTTTCGAAATTTCAAAATCCTTCGATTTAAAAGTAACTTGGCGTCACAGTTTACGCCTTTTCAATTTAAAAATTCGGTTTAACTCCGAAAAATCTGAAAATTTCACAGTCTATGCAAAACACCCTAACGAACAACTTTCGTGTTTTAACTTTCTCGAAATAAGTTGAGGAAACATGTCAAAAATCGAGTTCAATGCGGAAACAGTTTATTGTCCCGAAGCAGATTTGTCACAGTTCGGAAAATTGGCTTTTTGGCACATCAAACGGACTCCAAAAATTCTGAAATTTTTACCACATATACTAGACATGATTATCTACAACTTTCATTTAGATTGTAAAGATCAAATCGGACTACAAAATATAGAAACAGACTCACTAAGTTCGGACATATTCATAGGCAGATTTCAAACACGTTTTGTCAAAACAGTTTCTTTTCGATGCGATTTAAAATAGCAAATGTTAACGAAAATGTCTGAAATTTTTACACAACCTAGATTTATGTGTTAGTATTAAAAGTCTAGTTTTGAGTTTCCCGGATTGAATCCTCGAAATATGAGCTTTAGACAGATTTCAAAAACTGCACGTATTGGGGTTTTTAATTTCGGTTTTTACGTTTCGTTGCATTACGACTATACCGGACGCCCCTAAACCACCCGTATTGATATGGAAGGCTCAACTTACAGTGATAGGGTGTTTTGGTCGTCCTAGGGTCGCCGGGCTCGTCTAAATTTGCTACGAACGGATCTCCTCAACGTCAAGCTTCCGACTTTGGCCACGATTTCAAATCGGAAGAAGAAATCCAATGTTAGATCGAGTTTTCGGGTTCAAAAACTTAAATGAAAACCTATGGACGACTTACCACATTTTAGAACACTGAGGATCTTGTATTCCACGCCTCCTCCGTCGGTTTTCGTCGCTGGGAAGTGATCGGAAAGTCGTCGGGAAGTTGCCGGAAGGTGTTTTGGCTTTGGAGAGAGTTTGAGAGAGCTCTAGGGTGAATGGAGGCTGACAAATGGAGTGGGAATCACCCCTCCTTCGACCTAATTCACCTTCCCCCATCCAAAATCCGCTTTCCAAAGCCGGGGGGTCGAATTATGGTAAGAAATCGCCGAAAACGCGCAACTTGCCAAATCCTGTGGAGCCACGCGGGGTTGGCGCGCCTTTTGGCCAAACCCTGCCGGGCCAGCGCGCGGTCCCCGCCTGGACTGCGGTCCGGGCGGGTCCGTGCGATCCGATCCGTCGGGTCTTTTTCTCCTCTCTTTCGGACTTCTATCCTTCCACGTTTCTGCGCTCGATTTTCCGGGTCATTTTCGGATTATGCTTCTCATCATAAATTTATTCCGTCTCAATTCGATTTCCTGCTTGAAATCTTAAGTCCGTCGGTTTTGGTCCGTCGGGTTCTAATTCGTCGTCCTTTGACTTCCGTGCATTTCCGCGTCTACGGGTTCTCGGAAACAAAACCTTCTCTCCTATTGGATTAATTCCTATTTTTATATTCTAAAATTTACAGGTATTACAGGAAATATAGGGCACAATATAAATTTACAAATGGGATAAATCCCAAATAATTGTTCATGCTTGATAAAAGATTATCTATGCCTCATAGAAATTTATCTGCGCCAAGAAATATGTTCTCCCCAAAGGGGATTTAAAAATATACATTCTTATAGATAAAACCTCATACCGTGCCCGTGCAAAATATGCTCTATCGAACCTTGCAGATCTGAGACCTAAAAGGAAATGGTGACAAGTGTAGAGTCAGCGAAAACAATCGCTGAGTAAGTAGACCTTTACTCCCGGATGAGGTAGGGTTGCAGAAATAATTTAAAATGAACAGTTATGGAATAAGGCATGCTGAAACGAGAATAACTTATACATAAAGTCTTTATTAATCTAGTCCGGGAATAGATAATACAGCAATATGCGTTACCGAGATGTAGTATCTCAGCCACTGTGATGTGCAGGTTCCCGCCCTGGGGCCCAAATCTCACATACACGCAAGGGTGTGGGGGAGGTAAGAAATCTCCTCAAAACCCACCACTGGAATCAAATATGGAACCGCCTGGATAGCCCCAAGAGACCCCCATCTGGCGATTAAGTGCACAGCAACGTAGGAGTTGGGCAGCCAGCCCATACCCAGACCCAGCCCCCGTAACAATGAGCTCAAAATCCGTAGGACTTTGTAGATAATTGCAGAAATTGTAAGGCACAATAAAAGAGCATACCAATAATCCAAAAGCAGTAGGGAGCTATAAGCATAAATTTAAAAATAATAAAACAGTATTTAAAATTTATGCTTAAGCTAAAATAAATTGGGCTTTTCTCCAAAGAGTAAAAATCTACTTACAGTCACCGTAGACGGAATGAATGGAACACACTCGTAGGCTACGAGCAGTTATCCCTTTACAACTATTTGACCAGCAAAAATTTCAATATCTTAGTACACTATAATTATATCGTAACATAATATAATAACTAAAATTTCCAATTTAAATAGATCTTACTGGAACACTTCCTATGGGCTAGTTATTTGCAATAATTTCCGCTTGAGCTCATAGGAACCTCTTTGTGGAACTAGTAGCAAAATGGGAAGAGAGAAATAGAAAAGGAAATGGAGAAACAGTAGGACTACAAGAATGGAATGAGGGAACAAGGCAGGGAACCGGAGGAGAAAACAAAAGAAGAAGCGTGGAAGAAGAAAAATGGAGAAAAAGAATGGAAGGTTGGGTGTGGGAAGAGTGGTTTAAGTAGATTAATACACAACTTCCCTTTTATCTAGTTGAAGCCAATTGTCCAAGCCCACCCTTACAGACTTCCACAATTTCAATTGGTAGTAGCATCAATCTTGTTTCCCTTTTTTTTTTTTCCTTTCCCCCCACTCACGATTCCCCACCCCAAAATCCCGCTTCAATCCCTTCCCTTTTCTCTTCACTAGCCTCTTCAGTCTCCATCATGCATCCACTCCAACATCTCAGCAAGGATCCGGGGGCGGCGACTGCAGGCGGCGTGACCGGCGGCGAGCGGCGAAGGGTCGGTTGTCTCCCCTATCTCGCGTCTCTCCCTTTCTCTATCTCTGCCCCTCTATATTTTTTTCTTGTTTATTGGTTTTGTTTGGTGTTGAGATTTTGGGGGCAGAGGGTTTTAGTGGCGGCGGATCCATGGCGAGGAAGGCGTTGCGGTGGTGGCGATTTGGGAGGAGAAGAGGGCTGTGGTGGCGAGGCGGCTCGTGGTGGTAAGTTTGGGATGGAGACCGATCGGGGTTGGGGATTTGAATCGGGAAGGAGGATGGGGGCAGATTCGAGATCCGATGGTGGTGGTTCGGTGGTGGAGCGGCTGCGGTGGTGGTCGGAGAAAATAGATGATTGTGGCAGAAATGGGCTTGGAGTGGCAGAAGAGGCCGCAGGTGGTGGTGGAACGGCCGGAAAGAGGCCGGGGGTGGTGGAGGAGGGGGGGGGGAAGGTTTATATAGAAGGGAGGAGGTATCCTTATAACCGGTCAATAGCTTTGTCCATTGGGTTCTTACCGTTCAATTAAAGTGATTTGACTCTTTTGTCCAATGGATTTTCACCTATTATCCAACGAATATCCAAAGTGGTCAATCAAATGTCAACTAAAGTGAATTGACCTTTTTGTCCAATTGATTTATATAATTTGCACTATTACCATGAATACTTCAAGTCTATAACTCCTTCAAATTAGAACAATTCGCTAATTTAAATACTCGGGCCGCTCGCAAATTCGCAATTCAACCGGCTAAAAATTTTAATCAAGGGGTATTGATTAATTTTATAATTTAATTCATGTCCAACAATATTTATTTCCATGCCTATAAATGAATGGACCTAAGCTTAAAATCTTTTGATAGTGGACCGTTGTTCGATTACGTTTAACTGTCTAATCATAGTTTTGGGAAAATAATATTTCTTATCCTTGAAGCCGAGTTCCATTATGGGTCAAGGATTTTAAGGTTTATGAGGCTCCAATAATTCCTCTTGATATTTATAGTTGGGCAATTCTATCTCTAATCCAAGATGGATATTTTATAATCTTGATTTATAATCTTTACTTAAGAATACGTTGTCCTACATCTCCATGGTCGCCGCACAAGACGGATTAAATTATAACTAATGACCAAGGGCATTAAAATCTCTTATCCCTAAAACTTGGTTTGCGATAACTTGGGAATTGATTTCTTATATTAAAAAAAAAATCCGATACTGGTAAACTTGTTTAGTCTGAGCAATCGAATTACATTTCTATCCGACACTCTCATCGGATATATTTTATAAATATGCTCCATTTTTAATCATGTGTAATCCAACTCTAATAATTAACTTGATGGTCTTAAATAAATCCTTGGTTATTTTGTAGATTAATATTTATAGGTTAATTTAATAGCCTTGTACTTAAAATTTTTTAATTCCTTAAAGTTAGTCCACAACTATAATTGATTTAATTAATCTACGCTTCGAAAAATATCCTTTCTTTTCATCTTCCAAAAATTAAATTTATGACAAATTTTGAATATTTATTTATTAAAACTTAAATTTCTATTTAAAGATTTTACGAGGTGTTATAGTCTACCCTCCTTAAAATAAGGCTTCGTCCTCTAAGCCCCGCGACAAAACTAGGGATTACCATAACTAAAGGTATATTTCCAAAATGTCTATCTTTATAGAAAACCCTTAATGGTTTGTCTACCAATTGTAAATTTCAACTCGCCCTCGATATCTGTCGTTGATATCCATTTAAACTCCTCAGGTTGCATCATCTGTCTCACAGGTTTATGCTGTTAGCATCGAATTTTAACTCACCAATGGACCTAAAAAACTTTCTTCGTTCTTAATTATTATCATCAATTGGTCTGTTTCTCTTGTGGTGCTTTCATGAGCGAAATGTGCTAATCGCTCTGTACTTCACTCCTTTTCTGGGGAGGTGAAGATAAACTATATCACTTAATCGTTCCCTGATTACCCACATTATTACACCCCAACGAGTATCGAATAAGCCTGGGGAAAAGATCCATTGTTATGTTATGTCCCTTCCAGGATGGGGTTTCCAAACGATCAATTAAATTGGTATGTTTCTTTTGAGTAAATCCTAATCCTTAATAATTTCCAACTTTTCTCTTATATTGCATCCCTCATTTCTCCTGAGAAATATTACACCTCAGATTTCTTTGATTCACACAAGTCACGTAACTTCGTCGATGTAGATCGTTCTTTTATATCCTTAGAGTGATCACGAATGTTGGCTACGTCATGGTCATGATTTTCTAGGTGGTTCTTCTCATTGCGCCTCAAGTCCTAATTCATGGTTCATGCCCTTTTCCTTTCTAATGGGTTAGGGTGGGGGTCGTGGTTACCTTATATCTTATTATGCCCCATCGGATATCCAACTCTCCTTATCGGTGAAAACGCCTTCTTAGGAAAATGGTTTAAAATACTTGGTCAGTCATAGTTGATACTTGCTCGAAAATTATCTAGTTACACCTGAGTGTCCTTAAATCCAAAGATACTATGGTAATTTCTTCAGGTTCGAACTAATAAAGATAAATTTAATCTTCAGGATATCCCACTCGACTTATTGTTAATATTGCTCCTACTCCTTAGTCAGTTACATACGAAAATTTTCCAGTTATCCCAATGTTCTAATCTTAGATAGGAATTTCCCGAGTCTCACCTTATAAGTTTCCTGACCAAGGGTACCTACTCTCATATTAGGGGTCATTGTAGAAGGAAAATGCTTGGTTATCTTAATGAGGTTAGATTAAGTAATGGTTTAAACAAATGACAATGTTGTTGTCCATTTAAGGCTCGTTTGCCAAATTTGGCGAGTAGACATTTTACCGGGTGTAATAATTTACCATCCTTGAGATAAACTTCGTCCTTGATGTTTCCATGATTTTACTTAGGTATGGGCAAACCATCTAATTATTCGGTTATAGGTCAAACGAATCCTTTCGGAGGAAAAATCTTTAAACAGAACATCGGTGGTTACCATTTCCACGTTGGGGTTTCCCTTGACTCGATTTAAATTGATAGAGTCCTCTTAAGTACATCTTAATCCATAATAGATCTCGACTTCTCCTTGTTTGTAAAATATTGCTCATAGGAAAATTATTATCCGTGTCAAAACACTTGGTAATTCTTTCTTGGTACTTGGTCCACAATTATTTATTACACTTTGAGCATCATTAACTTAAAAATATTATGGTGAACGCGTTGGGTTCAACACAAGATAGATAAATTTTAAATCCTTTGGGAATCCAACTCATCTTATTTTAACCGGAAGTATCTCGTCTAGGGTTAAACATTAATCATCTTAATGTGTGCACATAGGAATCTTCTAATTACCTCCAAGTTCCAATCACTTGGAATCTCCAATTGTTAATTAAATATCTCTTATGGTTATCCGACCAAAGACATGTCCAATTTAGATAAGGCTTCGAAAGAGAAATATATCGCGTTATATAATAATAGATTAGGTTCAAATATTCAGCGTATGAAATTTATAGTAAGTATCCATCTTACTTTGCTTCCTTGTTATGTATTTTATTTACAAAGACTAATGATTTTAACGATAGGATTTCACGATTTTCTCGCTTGGTGGGTTACCACCTAATTATATAATAATGATAGTTCGCAGCTAAGGATTGTCTCCCATAATTAGCAAATCTAAAATTTATTGGGTGTTCTAATTCTTCATCCTTGATTATGAATGTTTTCCTTGACAATCCATAGTTTTATTTTAAAAATGGGAGGAAAATAAAATCCTCGGGTGTTAGCTCTTGTTTTATTTTAAAGGAAAATTTACTTACATAATATACTTAGGAATCCAATTGAGTCAGATACGAAGTAATTCCAACTACTCAATCATGCCTTAGGTAGCAGCTTATCTTAGCAAGGGTTGGGTTCCAAGTGCTTAGAGGTACAGGAATATCATAAATGTTTTCGGTTATTCTTTAATTGCATGATTGAGGTCAATTGTCTCATCAAGAATATTCTTTGGTAAATATTTAACGTCCTTTGCCAAATTGGCATAAGGATTTAATGGAAATTCACATGTTTTTATAAAACTCGTTGTGAGTTTAAATTTCTTTGGTCCCCCTTTCATAATACTTGCGTCTTATCTTTAAGACCGTATAGATATTTAGAAAATTCTTAGTTCCCATCCTCCGCACGATTATCGTGTTAACGTTTAAATCGTGCTCTTATAAGTCTAAGGCATAACCTCATATTGGCTAGGGCAAAAATGTGGATAACACTAAGGTCATCGCATGAATAGGCATTACCTTACGTAATGAGGTAACTGAAACTAAGAGGCCAAGAAATTAGTACAATACTATTAGATTATCCAAATCACGTCTAGAGGTAGATACTAAGGCAACACTTGCAAAATACTCATAAGATAATCGGAGAGAGACTTTAGCTCGGAGTCCGATTCCTTGGGAAATCCTTGTCAAAAATATACTTGTAATAATCCAAAATTCTACTCGTGCCTATATGCGTATGTGTGTGTGTCCCCATCCCAAAAATAGTTTTAAAAACACTTGGCATAGTCTTTTCAAAAATGATTTCGTGCAAATTCTTAAAAAGTTAAGTGCACTACTTCATAGAGCAAAAAGCTCTCTTTAAAAAAAAATATTTTCCGTGCAAAAAATTATAATAATTTAAATGCACTAATCCAAATGCTTCCAAATGCTTTTTCGTGTAAAAAAATTTAAAAATTTTAATACACTATGATCTACTTGATTAGCCACAAGGCTTTTAAAACAATTTCTGGTGCATGAATTTTAAAATTTCAGATGCACAATTCCAAGAGCAAAACGCTCTGATACCTACTGTAACACCCCCATTTTCCCTAATAAACAGCGGAAGCAAAGTGCGGGAAAAATGGGCGAGTGCTACCGCCACGTATTACGGACCGCCCGAAATACGCTAAGACTAGAACAAATATTACAGCTGTAATACCCGAGATTTTTATAAAAAGAAATGAAATTAAAATCGAGAAGGAAAGGAATTTTAATTCCAAGAACCGTGAAGTCGGAAATGATTTAAAGAAATAAATCATTGCACGGGAATCGAAAGACGACGAATTAGAAGCCGACGAATCCAAAACCGATGGACTTAAGATTTCAAACACGAAATCAATTTAAGTCGAAATAGATTTAAGATAGAATTTATAATTCGAGAACGAACCGGAATGTAATACCCGGGATTTTTATCGGCGTCCAAAGGAATAAAACTTAGTTCTTAATCAAATCAAGGTTGAAATATCTCCGAGAAGAAGAAAATAATTTACCACAATAAATTATTGCTCGGAAATGAAACGCCGATAGATTCAAAATTCAAAATGGAATAAAGGAGGGAAAGGAAGCCCGGAGACATTCCATGAATCGAGTCAAAAGAATTGGAACTAGATTCAAGAAAGAAAAGAATTTTAATTCCAGGAACCGGTGAAGTCGGAAATAATTTAATTAGAAAAATTGTTACACGGGAGTCAAAAGACGACGAATTAGAAGCCGACGAATCCAAACGCAACGGACTCAAGATTTCGAATACGGGGTTAATTCGAGACGAGATAAATTTAAGATAAGAATTTATAATCCGAGAATGACCCGAAAAATCGAGCCCGAAAACGTAGGAGCACAGAAGTCCGAAAGAGAGGAGAAAAGGCCCGATCGGATCGCACGGACCCGCCCGGACCGAGGCCCAGGCGGAGGCCGCGCGCTGGCCGCGCGGTGTTTAGCCTAGGAGCATGCCAAGTCCGCGTGACCTCCCCAGAAAATGGCAACAACGCGTTCCGACGATTTTCTTGCCATATTTTAGACCCCCGACGATGGAAACTCAATCCCGGGCTATGGAAGGATATGTGGGACGACCATATACTGCTCCCTAACCCTAAATTCGAAAAAAACACAACCCTAGAGCAGCCCTCTTCTCCTCACATTCTCTCCAACTCCTCCCAAAGTCGAAAACCCCGGAATCCCTTGTGTTCTTGAAGTTCCGACGACGAAATCCGAACAAGAAGGACTTGAGAAGGAGAAGACAGACCCCTTGGACGTTGGTAAGGTGTTGTACAGTTTTGTATTCATCCATAATGTAGTAAATTCGAACCTAACCATCGAAACTTTCTTACGAGTTCACTTCGGGGGCGAAGAAGAAGGAGATCGGTGGAAGACACCCGCTCGTCGCAATCCTAGACAACCCGAGAGAGCCCCGTGACGATCCTAAACTCTAACACTGTAAGTTGATTCCTTGCGTTTCAATTTTGGGTGACTAAAATCGAACGAATCAATAGATCTAAACAAAAACGTAAAAATCGGAACTTAAAAACCCCAATCCGCGCAGTTCCGGAAACCTCATGAGTTCGACCCTTTCGAGTGTTTAAAATGGATTGGCCAAAACATGAACTTTGTTCCTAAGACCATAATCTAGTTTTTGTCAAAATTTCAAGAGTTTTCATCAACGTTTGACCCCCAAAATCGAATCTGGTTTACTCTGCGTTTTCTCCCAAAATCGAAACTGATGACAGATTGGAGCGTTGAACTTCTTTGATGTTTTTCTAATGGAATCCTTCAAAACTAAACTTTTATGTAAGAACAAAAGTTGTAGCTAACTGTCTAAATATTGTGTCTTTAAAATTTCACGCATTTTCGTTAACGTTTGAATACTCAAAACCCCTCGGAGATAAACTGTGATTTAATGGAAAACTGGACAGATTGCGTAGTCGAACTTATTGTGCATTTTTCGATCCTTTATGGTCAAAACTAATCTTGGGTGAAAACATAAAAGTGTTAGATGATGGTGTCTAGTTTATCCCTGAAAAATTTCATAATTTTTGAACTACGTTTGATATGCCAAAAAGTCGTCAAAAGTTGAATCGCCAAATCTGGAATCCTGACAGTTTTTATGACCCGACTTGATGCATATTATTCACCCGTTTAAAGAATGATTCAACTTTGCAATTCTAAATAAAAGTTGTAGGAAATTATGTCTAGATTATGTGTGTAAAATTTCATAAATTTTGGAGTTCATTTCATATGTCAAAATGGCCAAATTTCAGAACTGTTTTAAAACCCCTTCGGAGTCCGCGCGTGTACAGCGTGTTGTGGTCGATCTTTGAGCATCTAAAATTCATTATTTCCAAATTCTTAAAACATGAAATTTGTTCCTTAATGTGTTTTGTAGCTCCTGTAAAAATTTTGGATCGATTGGTTTTGAAATGAATTTTTAATCAGCGTTGCACGAACCTGCGACGGAACCAGTTTTAAGACAGAAATTATCCTCTGCAATGAACTCGAATTTCGACTCAATTCGGAACCTTATTTCCGAAATCTTAAAACATGAAAGTTGTTCATGTGTGTGTTTTTGAACTACTGTAAAAATTTCAGAATTTTTGGTGAAAAGACGAATTTTTAATTAAGAAAGGCGTAAACTGCCACGAATAGGATTTTTTCGAACTTGAGAAAACTCGAACTATGAAAACGCGATATCGATCATTTGATAACATTGAAATACGAACTTTCGAAAAATCCCGTTCACTAGGCTGAGCCGATCTTCATGCTATCATTATTTTTGGATCGCCTCGTTAGTGGTCCTACTATCTTTTTGAGACTGCCTCGTTAGTGGTCTCCTTACTATGCCAAAACGGCAGTTGTGCACATGGCCTGCCAAATCGGCAGTGGGAAATACACGGCCTGCCCGAGTGGCAGTGAAACCGCTTGAAAGGCCTGTCAAATGATAGTTGATATACACGCCTGTCAAATTGACGGTAGATATACATGGCTCGCCAAAACGGCAGTCAATACTGATAGGGTTGCGGCCGCCGGTTCACCCGCTATCTGGTTACGACTATTGAGATTGCCTCGTTAGTGATCTCCCTTGTGTGGTGTCCTCTTCTTAGTTTACGGGATAAAAATATAAAAGACTTGTGTGAGCGGTTAATTATGCTTAAATCCTATTTACCATGTTTCTAAATTATGCATTTAAATTACGCTTTTAAATTACGCCTTTAAATTATGTCTCTAAATTTTGTGTTCTTGTTTTGAATAAATAAATCATGTTTTCCGCGGCAAGTAAGATTACGAATTTGTAATATTTAAATTTAAGCCTGAGTAGAAGTATAAGTTTTAAATTAATTAAATAATCTTTTTAAAACCCCTTTATCGTTACGTTAGGAAGTAACTTACTCAGTATTTTATATACTGATAAAACCTGTTGTTTATTTTTCCATTACAGAGTACGGAGCATGATCATGCATCGGGGGATTACTTTGGACATTTAGTTATTTATTTTACATGACTTGCATACGGGCTTGTTGACCCGAGTTTTGGCCATGTCGGCCCATATTTAAATTCCCGCTGCAACTATTTATTTTTATCATGTATGGATGATACTACATTATTATTTTTAAGTAATTCCGGACTTACTTTTAAGACTTTTTCCAACACCTATAGCCTTGCATCTCTTTAGCAAGCTCGGAGAAACCGCGTCTTGCTAGGGAGGTGCGGCGGTGACACCTCGGCCTGGGTTATCAAATCCGGAGTGTTACACGGAAAATTGAGCCCGAAAATGTAGAAGGATAGAAGCCCGAAAGAGAGGAGAAAAGACCTGACGGATCGCATAACCCGGTCCGGACCGCAGTCCAGACCGGAGCCGCGCGGGAACGCGCCAAGCAGCAGACAACTGCAAATCGCGCGATCTCAGCGATTCTTGCCAAAATTTTGGACCCCCGACTAAGGTAAGTCGATCTCAGTCCGGGGGAAAGCTTTTAGGTCGGATTTGACCAGCCTCCAACTTCATTTTTCAATCTTGAAACCCTTTCTTCATCCCCCATCATCCCCCAACTCTCTTCCACCTCTATTCTTTCGAAAACCCTTGTTCTTGAAACTTTGCCACCCGTCCGGCGAGGATTCCGGCCAAGAGAACGATCAAGACGAAGTCCCCTGCCTTCTAGGACATTGGTAAGGTGTAGTGCAGTTTTGTATTCGTCTATAATGCGATAATTTCGAATCTAACAATCGAAACTTTCTTACGAGTTCACTTCGGGGGAGAAGAAGAGGAAGATCGGTGGAAGATACCCGCTCGTCGCGACCCTAGACAACCCGAGAGAGCCCTGTGATGATCCTAAACTCTAAAACTGTAAGTTAACTCCTTGCGTATCAATTTTGGAGTCCCTTGGTCGAGTATTTCGAGAGATCTAACCAAAATACCAAAATATGTCACCAAGAACTGTAACACCCCGGTTTTGGTAACCCAGGCCGGGATGCCACCGCCACACCTCCCTAGCAAGACACGGTTTCTCCGAGCTCACTAAAGAGATGCAAGGCTATGGTTTTTCAGAATTTAAAATATTCAAGTAGCCCATTCATAGATAATTTAAAAATACTACATCAGAGTTGCATCGAGAATATAAAGTACGCAGCGGAAGTAAAGTGTACGCAGCGGAATTTAAAAGATAGGGCCGACATGGCCAAACCACGGGTTAAACAGACCCGTTCATGCAAGTCACGTAAAATAAATAATTAAGTCCCCAAAATGATCCCCCAATGAGTGATCATGCTCCGTACTCTGTAACAGAAAAAAAATGAACAACGGTTTTTATCAGTATTATAAAATACTGAGTAAGTCAATCCTTACATAGCAATAAAGGGGTTAGATTTTTAATATTTAAGATAAAACTTTTTGCCATGCATAAAAACATTTTATTTAAAAAAAAATGCGAATATAATTTCATACCTTAAAAACACATTTAATTTCCATAATTTAAAACTTAAGCATGAGCAATTATTTAAGACATGATTTAAAAACATGAATAATGCCGTAAGTAAGTAAATAAAAATTTGAGCTTTTAAAAATTCTCCCCGATACGCCACCATCTCAACAATATTTAATTTAGCCGGCAATCCGGCGGCCGCAGCCAATTTCATAAAATCTGAGCTTTTTAATATATTTCCCGTTACGCCATCATCTCAACAATATATATATCATTTAGCCGGTGATCCGGCGGCCGCAGCCAATATCAATAGTATCATTTAGCCGGTGCTCCGGCGGCCTCAGCCAATTTCATAAGTATCATCTCATTTAGCCGGTATTCCGGCGGCCGCAGCCGATTCGCCATACCCAGTACCACTCCGTCGAGCCTCGAGTAACCCATACGGATACACTCGAGAGGGTAGGCCGTTGGTCTCTTGTGACCAAATACGCCATATCCAGTACCGCTCCGTCAAGCCTCGAGTAACCCATACGGATACACCCGAGAGGATAGGCCCAAAAATATAAGATGCCGTTTGGCAATCTTTCGCGCGTAATCATCATTGCCGTTTAGGCACAAAATGAATAATTAGGAGGGCACCCTGCAGAGCACTCACCCCCCAATGAAACCGATATCGTTTCAACTTTAGTGTAACGGGATTTCCAAAAATACAACTTTATCATATCACAAGATTTCGATCGTTGTTTAGAGATTTCAAAATTTCACAAGTTTAAAACCGATCGATGTCACAGTTTACGCCTTTTCAGTTTAAAAATCCATTTCTTAGGCGATTAATCTGAAATTTTCACAGTAGCTCAAATACATCCCAATGAACAACTTTCATGTTTTGAGTTTTTGGGAAAAATGATGGGAAGCATGTCAAAAATCAAGTTTTCTACACAAACAAAAAGCTGTCAGGATTCAGGTTTGACATCTGTCAAAGATTTGACTTTTTAACATGTCAAATGAACTCCAAAAATTCTGAAAATTTACAGGCACTTAAAAGACACCAAAATAAACAAGTTTTATTAGAGGCAAATTATGCAAATTCATCACGGATTAAGTCAGATTAATCTACTAAGTTCGGTCTTAAAATCTGTCTCAGTTTTCGAAAGGTTCATGCACCACAGAATATGTTCGACGCGGTTTGGGATAGCAAATCTTAATGAAAGTGCATGAAATTTTACAGAGGTATTCAAGACTCATAGATCTACAACTTTTGTTTAGATCATGAAGATTGGTTCGGACTAGAAATGATAGAAATAAGCTCATCAAGTTCGGTTATGAAATCTGTCAACTTTTGAAAATTCTTAAAAACGCAGAATATGTCCGACTTGATTTGGGGTATCAAAACTTGATGAAAATTTCTGAAATTTTTACACAATATAGCTTAAGATCTTAGGATCAAAATCTTAGTTTTGAGTTTTCAGGTTTGAACGCTCGAAGTAAGAGTTTTGCTCGGATTTCAGAAAATACGTAGATTGGGGTTTTTAGGTTTGATTTCAACGTCTCGTTTAAGATCCAATGTTTCGGATGTCTTTAAACCACCCATATTGATATGGAAGGTATTAACTTACAGTGAGTGAGTTCTTGAACGTTCTAGAGTTGATCGATTTGTCCAAAATCGCCACGAACGGATCTACGCAACACGTCTTCTTCTCCTTTGGCTACGAACGTGTTTTGCAAGTAAAGATCCGTAAGTTAGAAGGTTGATTATGATCTTAAAGCAATAAGGAAACTTGATTTACACCTTACCAACAATCCAATGCCTGCAAATCCTTGATCTACACACTACCTTGGTTGGATTTGATTGCCGGAAAGTTGCCGGAAAGTCGCCGGAAGAGTGTTTTGGCTTTGGGAGAGTTTAGGAGAGTTTTGGGATGAATTATTGAGTGTTGAAGACTGAAATGGGGTGTTAGGGACATCTAATAATCATCCAAAATATGCCTCCCCCGTGATAGATCAAGATTCCCACCTTTGGGACCCAAAAAATGGCAAAAAGTCACAAAAAATGCATAATGCCCGACTGCTACAGTAGCATGCTACAGTAGCGTGCTACAGTAGCATGCTACAGTAACTTTTTTTTTTTTTTTTTAAATTTTTTTTTTTTTTATATATATATATATATTAAGATTCTTATCTTAAAAAAAATCATAATGTGAGAATTTTTGTGATCTTATAAGTCATAAATAGCTTCAAAAAGGAATATATTCTTTATTTGAAAATGACAAGATATGATTAATATTCCACCCTACAATTTCAAACCATAGTCAAATTATTCCCAATTATATTATGGCATTCTAGAATAATTCCATAATAAAAAAATATGGGTAGAATGATTAATCAAGGATATATAGAAAATAGATAATTCTCATTATAATTTAAACATGTAAATATATACATGTATATACATGTGTACATGTTTGGAAAGATTATTTCAAGACCAAGGTATATATGTGTATATAAACTTGTATATGGATTTAAAATATTCTATGAACCATATACTTATTACACTTGATATTGAAATCCATATATTTATTTGAAAAGACAAATATATATATAATTTTTCAAAGTATGTTTTGTAGAAAATAATATACTAATCTTTAAGCACATATTTGAACATATAAATATATATAGATTTGATTAAAAATCTACTTAGTGAATTGATCAAAATATATATATTCATACATATATATCGGGCAATTTCTATGGTATTACAATCTACCCTCCTTAAGAAACAACTTCGTCCCCGAAGTTGCGCGACTTATTGGCCGATTGATTGATTGCGATTGTATCATTGTGTTTTGTTGTTTGATATTATTTGACTGAACCCAGAATTGAAATTTCCAAGTTGCCTACGTACCCCGTGAAGGGATCAAGTCATTACGTAGTTCAAAACAATTAGAATTTGTTTATTTGGGATACAAAATATTCGGGTCGTTACATCCTCTCCCCCTTAAGATTACAGTTATGTCCCCATAACTGCGGTTGCACCGTTTTGGAATAGGGTCGGGTAACGCTCCTTCATGTCGGATTCTAACTCCCATGTCGCCGTTTCACTTTCATGGTTCGACCAAAGAATCTTGACCATTCTCACGGCTTTGTTCCTTGTTACTCTCTCCTTAACATCGAGTATTCGTACCGGAATTTCCTCACAGCTCAAGTCATCATCCAATTCAATTCCTTCCGGTTGGAGTACATGGGTCGGATCGTGCACATACTTCTTCAATTGTGATATGTGGAACACGTTGTGAACTCTAGCCAATTGTGGCGGTAAGGCTAGACGATATGCTAAATTCCCGACTTTTTCTAGAATTTCATAAGGTCCTATATATCGAGGGCTTAGCTTTCCTCGTTTGCCAAAACGCATAACCCCCTTCATCGGTGATATCTTTAACATGACCTTATCCCCAACTTGAAATTCTAGGTCTTGCCGTCTCACATCGGCATAACTTTTCTGTCGGTCTTGGGCCGCTTTCATCTTTCCTCGAATCACTTTGATTTGTTGGGTCATATCTTCTACGAGTTGTGGTCCTACTATCACTGTCTTATCATTCCCTTCCCAACTCAACGGACTTCGGCACCTTCGACCGTACAATGCCTCGAATGGTGCCATGCCGATGCTAGTATGGTAGCTATTGTTGTAGGAAAATTCAATTAGGGGTAAATGATTTTCCCAGCTACCCTTAAACTCTAGGACGCAAGCTCTCAGCATGTCTTCCAACGTTTGGATTGTTCTCTCAGTTTGTCCATCCGTCATTGGGTGGAATGCGGTGCTCATCTTAATCTGCGTACCGAGGGCTTCTTGTAACTTGGTCCAAAAGTGAGAGACAAATCTACTGTCTCTATCGGAGATAATGTCATGTGGTACCCCGTGTCTTCGTACCACATTGTCAATATACGCTCTTGCTAATTGGTCCATAGTCCAAGTGTCCTTCATTGGAATAAAAATGGCCGTCTTCGTTAGCCTATCGACAATCACCCATATCTTATTCATTCCTCTTGGTGATCGTGGTAATCCCGAAACGAAATCCATAGAGATACTATCCCACTTCCAACTCGGGATTTCCAATGGTTGCATCAATCCTAAGGGTTTCTGTCGCACGGCTTTGACCTTTTGGCACGTGAGGCATCTCGCTACAAATTCTGCCACTTCATTCTTCATCCTCGGCCACCAGTAAATCTTCCTCAAATCCTTATATAATTTGTCGCCTCCAGGGTGAACCGAGTAAGGTGTGTTATGCCCTTCTTCCATCAATCTTTGTTTTATCTCCACGCATTTTTGTGGTACACACCATCTTCCCTTGAAACGAATGCTTCCGTCCTCATGGATAGCAAATCCTATTGCCTTCCCGTTGGCAATGTTCTCCTTAATCCTTTCCAACTTTGCGTCGCCCGGTTGGGCGAGTTTGATCTCGTCAAATATGGTTGATTCGACTACCATGGCGTTGACCATTTCATTTACAGTGCCCGAATGCACTAGTTCTAAGCTCAATCTTGCCAAGTCCATATATAATGCCGGCGGAAGCACCAACGAATTCGCCACATGTTGGGTCTTCCGGCTTAAGGCATCGGCTACTACGTTGGCCTTCCCTTCGTGGTAAGAAATTTCGAGATCATAGTCCTTGATTAGTTCCAACCATCTCCGTTGTCTCAGATTTAGCTCTTTTTGAGTGAATATGTATTTGAGGCTTTTGTGGTCTGTGAACATCCGACACTTTCTCCCATAAAGGTAGTGTCTCCATATTTTCAGAGCGAACACGACTGCCGCCAACTCCAAGTCGTGCGTTGGGTAGTTCGCTTCATGAGGTTTCAATTGGCGCGAAGCATATGCAATGACTCTCGAGTCTTGCATCAAAACACATCCTAGACCTTCCTTTGAAGCATCACTGTAAACCTCGAAGTCACCATTCTCTGATGGTAGTGCTAGTACGGGTGTACTGGTGAGTCGCTTTTTCAGTTCTTGAAACGCGGACTCACACTCACTGGTCCAGTCATATTTTACCCCTTTCTTCAACAGCTGGGTCAACGGGCGTGCGATTTTTGAGAAGTCCTTCACAAATCGCCTATAATAACCAGCTAGCCCAAGGAAGCTCCGTATTTCAGTTGGACTCGTCGGCGATACCCATTCCGTCACCGCCGAAATTTTTGCCTGATCCACTGAAACTCCAGTGGCGGATACTATGTGCCCAAGGAATGCTACTTCCTTCAACCAAAAGTCGCATTTGGATAGTTTGCCATAGAGTTGGTTCTTGCGCAAAATCCCTAACACTTGGTGCAAATGTTGGGAATGCTCCTCCTCGCTTCTCGAGTAGATCAGGATGTCGTCGATGAACACCACGACGCATTGATCTAACAATTCTCTAAATACATCGTTCATGAGGTTCATGAACATTGCAGGTGCATTTGTTAACCCAAAGGATAATACTGTGAACTCGTAGTGTCCATAACGAGTTCGGAATGCCGTCTTCGGGATATCCTTCTCCGAAATCCTCAGCTGGTGATAACCGGATCGCAAGTCGATCTTTGAGAACACCGACGCCCCCTTCAATTGATCAAATAAGTCCTCAATCCTTGGTAATGGATACTTGTTCTTGATGGTCACTTGATTGAGTCCCCTGTAATCGATGCAAAGGCGTAGTCCTCCGTCCTTCTTTTTAACAAATAAGACTGGTGCTCCCCACGGGGACGTACTTGGTCTTATGTATCCTTTTTCCAACAACTCTTCGAGTTGTTCCTTTAACTCCTTCATTTCCAGTGGTGCCATACGGTAAGGGGCCTTCGAGACAGGTTCCGTTCCCGGAATGAGATCTATGGTGAATTCAAGATCTCTCTCAGGCGGCATACCGGGGATGTCTTCAGGAAATACGTCCGGGTATTCTCTCACCACTGGGATGTCGTCAACCTTGCTCTCTTCCGCCTCCAGGTTGTGAACGTAGCATGCATACAACGCGTATCCCTTATGCATTAAGCTACGAAGCTTGAGAGCGTTAACAACCTTGTTGCTCCTCTTAGGGGGTTGAGAGTAAAAGATGACTCTCTTTCCCCTACCTTTCGACAAGGTGATCTTCTGCTTTTGACATTCTATTACCGCTTTATACCGGGTCAACCAATCCATTCCCAGTATAACGTCGAAGTCCCTTAAATTAAATTCTACCAAGTTTGCGAAAAATTCTATGTTCCTGATAACTATCGGAATTCCGTTATAACGTTTAGAGCATGGTACTACTTCTCCTGATGGTAGTTGAATTTCTAAGTTAATCAGTTCGCACTTAGGTAGATCTAGTTCAGATAAGACTCTTGACGATATAATCGAACAACTAGCTCCTGAGTCAAACAGAACTTTAAGGGGTGTACTTAAAACATGGAATGTACCTGCCATCACGTCACCCTGCATAGGCACATCTGCTTGGTTGATAACATTCAACCTCCCCATGGGCCGTCCTTGGTTGCCCGGCTGATCCCGGTTCGGGTTCTGATTCTGTTGCTGATTTGGATTCTGTGGAGGGCGTTGATTCTGGTTGAAATTCTGGTTCTGAGGGGGTCTGTACCCTTGATAGTTACCATTCCGTCCATTTTGGTTACGAGGCTGTGCTGGCCCCATAATCAAGTCCTCTCGCTTGGTGATGTTTTCAATTCGAGTCCGGCACTCATTCGCCCGATGACCAAATCGACCACACCTGAAGCATGTGCCCTGTTGGGGGCATCCCCTAATCAAGTGAGGTTTCCCACATCTTGGGCATGGTGGCACAGGGTTACCCTGGAAAAATGTTCTCCCACCATTTCCCCTATTGTTGTTCTGAGGGGGTCTGTTCAGGCCTACCCGAAAGTTGTTTCCTCCAGAATTGTTACCGGTGCGGTTATCCCTGTTCCTCTTATCTTGCCCCTGAGGTCCCCGGCTGGACTCTCCACTCATCCTCCTCTTCAGTTGTTGCACCCTCGCAACAGCAACTGCACGATCATACACTGCTTGCAGGTCTGGGTAATGGACACCAGTGATCACTTCCCGTATGGACAAGTTCAATCCCATCTCGAATTTTTGTGCCTTCTCTACGTCTGTCGGTACTAGTCTTGGTGCAAAGCGCACCAACTCCTTGAATCGAGTGTAATACTCTTGTACAGTCTGCCCGCCTTGTTTCAGTGCCAAAAACTCCTCGTACATGGCCGCCTTCGTACTCAGGGGGTAAAATCGGTCCCTGAGCAGTTCCATCATTTCAGTCCATGAATAGGGCACATCTTCCTCTTGTATCTTTCCCTGGGTGGCTTGCCACCAGTCGTCTGCTTCACCTCCCAAGTAGTATGAGGCCACATGCACCTTTTCCCCTTCTGGGCACTTAACTGCGCTTAACAACTTGTCGAAGGTCCTAATCCACTCCTCTAGTTTTGCAGGGTCTTCCTCGCCTGCATAGTGCGGCGGTTGGTATGGGTTCACCATGGCTAGGTAATTAATGCGAGCTTGAGGTGGAGGTGCCGCAGCCGCTTGGCCTTGGTTCACCTGCGCGTTCCCTATCGCAATGAGAACCTCTTCTAGAGTGCGCAGGCGATTACCTATGTTGTCTGGTATAGGGCCTGCTGGCTCTTCCTGAGCGTGTACACCCACGTTTGGTATCGGCATGTCAGGTTGCCTAGGTATTTCGTTGGTATTGGGAGGAATGGGTTGGACGCGCGGTCTCCCTCTCGGTGCCATTCTGTTACAAGAACAAGTGATTTAGATTTTAAGGAAAATATAATAAAGGGTTTATACAATGATTATCGAAACCCCAGGGTCTAGGGTTTCAGGGTCTTGGGTTTCAAGGTTTAAATGAGCCGTGCGTTTGAGATGGATTTGTTGTTTGGGAATTCAACAAAATTTTTGGAATAGAGAGTGTTCAAACAAAAACTTGATTTATTTATTTATTTATTTATTTATTTATTTATTTATTTTTTTTTACAAGTGATAGGATATACCAAAATAGGATCCTCCTATTGTTTCTAGGCGTCCTCCGGCACAGTGGTGGGATCCTCCTCCGGATCTTCCTCCACCGGGCTTGACGGTAGTAGGTCATCGAAAATGTGGTTCAAGTCATCCCCATGAGCATCAACAAGCTCCTTTAAACATAGATTTTGTGTAGTGAGGTTTTGGATTTGGTCTTCGAGCTGGTTTATGCGGTGGTGGTCCGCCTCTCTTAAGCTTCCCATATGGTGCAGATTTGCCTCCAATTGGGCCATACGATGTTCCATTTGTTGTATGGTTTGTTGGTAATCAAAGTGAGCGTTCATCATTTTGACCATTAAGTTCATCATGTCTTGGTTAGCCATCTAGCGCAAGAAAAAGATCTAGGTTACAACATAACGCTTCTAAGTTCTCTAAGGTATAGAAATGCAATATGCACATGCAGTGATGATTCCCCCTGATAAAAAAAAATTTTATGCATGCATTTATTTATCCATGGGTTTTAAAATAAATTTATTCCATGGATATATTAAAATAAGGATATAAGGTTTGGGCCGCTATATTGGGCCGAAAGAAATAAATTATTTGGGCTTTAAATAAAAACAAAGTTATTGGGCCAAAATAGTTGGGCTTATCATGATATTTAGATATTGGGCCAAAATAATTAACCCTTGGGTTTAAAATATTACACTAAATAAATAAAATTTTTGGGCTCAAAATAATAAACATTGGGCTTTATTTAAAAAAATACAGGTGTTGGGCTGAAAATAATTTCTTGGGCTTCTTAAAATTTTTGGGCTAAAAATTTGGGCTTTAACTTCAAAACAATAATTGGGCTTTTTTAAAATATATTACTAGTTTAGAAATAATAACTCTAAAAATAATAATACTTTAAAACAATAGTTTAAAAATATTCCGGGCTCTTTAAAATAGTAGTTTTAAAATATTCCGGGCTCTGATACCACATTGTAACACCCCGGTTTTGGTAACCCAGGCCGGGATGCCACCGCCACACCTCCCTAGCAAGACACGGTTTCTCCGAGCTCACTAAAGAGATGCAAGGCTATGGTTTTTCAGAATTTAAAATATTCAAGTAGCCCATTCATAGATAATTTAAAAATACTACATCAGAGTTGCATCGAGAATATAAAGTACGCAGCGGAAGTAAAGTGTACGCAGCGGAATTTAAAAGATAGGGCCGACATGGCCAAACCACGGGTTAAACAGACCCGTTCATGCAAGTCACGTAAAATAAATAATTAAGTCCCCAAAATGATCCCCCAATGAGTGATCATGCTCCGTACTCTGTAACAGAAAAAAAAATGAACAACGGTTTTTATCAGTATTATAAAATACTGAGTAAGTCAATCCTTACATAGCAATAAAGGGGTTAGATTTTTAATATTTAAGATAAAACTTTTTGCCATGCATAAAAACATTTTATTTAAAAAAAAATGCGAATATAATTTCATACCTTAAAAACACATTTAATTTCCATAATTTAAAACTTAAGCATGAGCAATTATTTAAGACATGATTTAAAAACATGAATAATGCCGTAAGTAAGTAAATAAAAATTTGAGCTTTTAAAAATTCTCCCCGATACGCCACCATCTCAACAATATTTAATTTAGCCGGCAATCCGGCGGCCGCAGCCAATTTCATAAAATCTGAGCTTTTTAATATATTTCCCGTTACGCCATCATCTCAACAATATATATATCATTTAGCCGGTGATCCGGCGGCCGCAGCCAATATCAATAGTATCATTTAGCCGGTGCTCCGGCGGCCTCAGCCAATTTCATAAGTATCATCTCATTTAGCCGGTATTCCGGCGGCCGCAGCCGATTCGCCATACCCAGTACCACTCCGTCGAGCCTCGAGTAACCCATACGGATACACTCGAGAGGGTAGGCCGTTGGTCTCTTGTGACCAAATACGCCATATCCAGTACCGCTCCGTCAAGCCTCGAGTAACCCATACGGATACACCCGAGAGGATAGGCCCAAAAATATAAGATGCCGTTTGGCAATCTTTCGCGCGTAATCATCATTGCCGTTTAGGCACAAAATGAATAATTAGGAGGGCACCCTGCAGAGCACTCACCCCCCAATGAAACCGATATCGTTTCAACTTTAGTGTAACGGGATTTCCAAAAATACAACTTTATCATATCACAAGATTTCGATCGTTGTTTAGAGATTTCAAAATTTCACAAGTTTAAAACCGATCGATGTCACAGTTTACGCCTTTTCAGTTTAAAAATCCATTTCTTAGGCGATTAATCTGAAATTTTCACAGTAGCTCAAATACATCCCAATGAACAACTTTCATGTTTTGAGTTTTTGGGAAAAATGATGGGAAGCATGTCAAAAATCAAGTTTTCTACACAAACAAAAAGCTGTCAGGATTCAGGTTTGACATCTGTCAAAGATTTGACTTTTTAACATGTCAAATGAACTCCAAAAATTCTGAAAATTTACAGGCACTTAAAAGACACCAAAATAAACAAGTTTTATTAGAGGCAAATTATGCAAATTCATCACGGATTAAGTCAGATTAATCTACTAAGTTCGGTCTTAAAATCTGTCTCAGTTTTCGAAAGGTTCATGCACCACAGAATATGTTCGACGCGGTTTGGGATAGCAAATCTTAATGAAAGTGCATGAAATTTTACAGAGGTATTCAAGACTCATAGATCTACAACTTTTGTTTAGATCATGAAGATTGGTTCGGACTAGAAATGATAGAAATAAGCTCATCAAGTTCGGTTATGAAATCTGTCAACTTTTGAAAATTCTTAAAAACGCAGAATATGTCCGACTTGATTTGGGGTATCAAAACTTGATGAAAATTTCTGAAATTTTTACACAATATAGCTTAAGATCTTAGGATCAAAATCTTAGTTTTGAGTTTTCAGGTTTGAACGCTCGAAGTAAGAGTTTTGCTCGGATTTCAGAAAATACGTAGATTGGGGTTTTTAGGTTTGATTTCAACGTCTCGTTTAAGATCCAATGTTTCGGATGTCTTTAAACCACCCATATTGATATGGAAGGTATTAACTTACAGTGAGTGAGTTCTTGAACGTTCTAGAGTTGATCGATTTGTCCAAAATCGCCACGAACGGATCTACGCAACACGTTCTTCTTCTCCTTTGGCTACGAACGTGTTTTGCAAGTAAAGATCCGTAAGTTAGAAGGTTGATTATGATCTTAAAGCAATAAGGAAACTTGATTTACACCTTACCAACAATCCAATGCCTGCAAATCCTTGATCTACACACTACCTTGGTTGGATTTGATTGCCGGAAAGTTGCCGGAAAGTCGCCGGAAGAGTGTTTTGGCTTTGGGAGAGTTTAGGAGAGTTTTGGGATGAATTATTGAGTGTTGAAGACTGAAATGGGGTGTTAGGGACATCTAATAATCATCCAAAATATGCCTCCCCCGTGATAGATCAAGATTCCCACCTTTGGGACCCAAAAAATGGCAAAAAGTCACCAAAAATGCATAATGCCCGACTGCTACAGTAGCATGCTACAGTAGCGTGCTACAGTAGCATGCTACAGTAACTTTTTTTTTTTTTTTTAAATTTTTTTTTTTTTATATATATATATATTAAGATTCTTATCTTAAAAAAAATCATAATGTGAGAATTTTTGTGATCTTATAAGTCATAAATAGCTTCAAAAAGGAATATATTCTTTATTTGAAAATGACAAGATATGATTAATATTCCACCCTACAATTTCAAACCATATTCAAATTATTCCCAATTATATTATGGCATTCTAGAATAATTCCATAATAAAAAAATATGGGTAGAATGATTAATCAAGGATATATAGAAAATAGATAATTCTCATTATAATTTAAACATGTAAATATATACATGTATATACATGTGTACATGTTTGGAAAGATTATTTCAAGACCAAGGTATATATGTGTATATAAACTTGTATATGGATTTAAAATATTCTATGAACCATATACTTATTACACTTGATATTGAAATCCATATATTTATTTGAAAAGACAAATATATATATAATTTTTCAAAGTATGTTTTGTAGAAAATAATATACTAATCTTTAAGCACATATTTGAACATATAAATATATATAGATTTGATTAAAAATCTACTTAGTGAATTGATCAAAATATATATATTCATACATATATATCGGGCAATTTCTATGGTATTACAAGAACTCACCTTTGCGCTATTTGTAAAATCCAACAAAAAATCCTATTTCGAGAATCCTAAACGAAAAACTTTGAACTGAAGATTTGTTCCGCACATTGTAATCTACGTTGTGTAAAATTTTCAAGTATTTTCATCGATTTTTGACCCCCGAAAACGTGTCTGGTATTTTCTGAGTTGTTTTTCAAAACCAAAGAAGCTGACAGAATTTCGTGTCCGACATCTTTGACGTTTTTCTAATGGATTCCTTCAAAACTAAACTTTGATGTGAAAATGAAAGTTGTAGCTAACTGCCTAAATATTGTGTCCGTAAAATTTTGTGAGTTTTCGTTAACGTTTAGGCCTTCGAAATCGGTCTGAACAGTAAGCGTCTTAAAATGAAGATTCTGAACAGATTTTCTTATTTAACTTGATGCGCGAAACTGATCTGATCCGGAGTGTTTTCGGATAAAATGCATCTAATAAAACTTGTTCATTTTTGGGTCATGTACGTTCCTGTAAATTTTCGTAATTTTTGGAGTTCGTTTGCTAGGACAAAAACGTGTTTTAAAAACAGTGCGCTGTTACCGGAAAGTTGACAGATTTCACTTTTTGAGAACATTGTAAAAGTCGACTTGTTTCCTTATCTAATTTCGAGAAACTTAAAATATGAAACTTGTTCGTAAAGATGTGTTTAAGCTTCTGATTAAATTTCAGAATTTTTACTTTGAAATGAATTTTAAATTAAAAAGGCGTAACCTGTGACGAATTGGATTTTTCGGACTTGAGAAATCTCGAACTATGAAATGCAACGTCTAATCTTTTTATACAACAAAACATAACTTTCGAAAAATCCCGTTCACTAGGCTGAGCCAATCTTCATACAACTATCTTTGAGACTGCTTCGTTAGTGGTCTCCCTACTATCTGAGATTGCCTCGTTAGTGATCTCCTTAGTAAGCCAAAACGGCAATTGTGCACATGGCCTGCCAAAACGGTAGTCGATATAGACGCCTGTCAAATTGACAGTAGATATACACAGCTTGCCGAAATGGCAATCGATACACACGGCTTGCCGAAATGGCAATTGATACACACGGCTTGCCGAAATGGCAATCGATACACACGGCTTGTCGAAATGGCAATCGAGATACATGGCTAGCCAAAACGGTAGTCAATACTGATATGGCTGCGGCCGCTGGTTCACCGGCTAACTGAATATGATTATTGAGATTGCCTCGTTAGTGATCTCCCTTGTGTGGTGTCCTCTTCTTAGTCATCGGGATAATAGTAAAAGACTTGTGGATGCATTTAACTAAGTTGTATTTACTTATCACGCTTTTAAATTATGCCTTTAAATTACGTATTTTAAATCTCGCATGATTAATTATGTTTTCCGCTGCAAGTTAAATTACGAATTTTTAATATTTCAATTAAGCTTGAGTAAAAGTATAATTTTTAAATTAATTAAATAATTTTTAAAACTCATTTATTGTTACGTTAGGGATTAACTTACTCAGTATTTTATATACTGATAAAACCCGATGTTTATTCTTCTATTACAGAGTACGGAGCATGATCATGCATCGGGGGATCACTTTGGACATTTAGTTATTTATTTTACATGACTTGCATACGGGCTTATTAACCCGAGTTTTTGGCCATGTCGGCCCTATCTTTAAATTTCCAGTGCAAATTTATTATTATTATTATTACATGTGTGGATGACGTTATATTATTATTTTAAACAATTCCTGACTTGTTTTTAAAACTTTTTCCAATACCCATAGCCTTGCATCTCTTTAGCAAGCTCGGAGAACCCGTGTCTTGCTAGGGAGGTGTGGCGGTGGCATCCCGGCCTGGGTTATCAAATCCGGGGTGTTACAAAGTGGTATCAGAGCCCGGAAAGTTTTTAAATATTATTATTATTATTATTATTATTATTATTATTATTATTATTATTATTATTATTATTGGCCCAATATAGAGGCCCAAAATTTTAACTATTATTACTATTATTATTTTATAAATTTTTATATTATTTCCATGGGCTAAATTTTTATGTTAAAACTTATGGAAAATAAATATAAACACGCATATGCATAAAAAAATTTTCGGAGGGGGGGGGGGGATGCATTCGCATACCTACACACTTGAACATTGCGCTAACCCTTTTATATGTGATGAGTAACATTCGTATTTTAAAACTTGACATGATATCGACTTAGAAGCTAACTAGAGACTAATCTTGTCTTAGTCTTAGATCTCCATCATTCTTGCTTAGCGCGCCCATATCAAATCTCGACCTTTGGCATTCCTATCCTCGTACCAAAAATTTTCTTTTGTCGGAAAAAAAAATGAATTCTAAACACCGCATATTTTATAAATAGCTTGAGACGCTACATTATAATACACCCTAAACAACTCCTACTAACACCATTTAATTATTTCTGCAACACTATTAAATCCTTAGAAATTTAGTCTCTGTGCGTTGTGACAGAATGGCACCTAACAACAATGAGATTCCTCAGAATATGGATGAGCGTCTAAGGACGGTTGAGGAAGTTCTCGTAGTATTAGGAAATGCTGAAGTGCAACGTGCACAAGCGGGTGTACCACCACCGGTAACCCGAGTCAACTACTTAGCCTTGGTAAACCCTTACCAACCACCCCATTACGCCGGCGAATTGGACCCGGCTCAGCTAGAGGAATGGCTACGGACGCTCGATAAGCTGTTGAACGCCGTAAAGTGTCCCGACGGGGAAAAGGTCCACGTAGCCTCATACTACTTAGGAGGCGAGGCGGATGATTGGTGGCAAGCCACCCAAGGGAAACTGGCGGAGTACGAAGAGCCCTACACATGGTCAGAATTCACGGATCTGCTTAGGAATCATTTTTATCCCATGAGCACGAAGGCTGCTATGTACGAGGAATTTCTGACCCTGAGGCAAGGAGGAAAAACGGTCCAAGAATACTATAACCGTTTCAAGGAGTTGGTGCGGTTCGCGCCGAGACTGGTGCCAACTGATGTAGAGAAGGCACAGAAGTTCGAGATGGGACTGAACCTATCTATTAGAGAGGTGATCACGGGTGAGCACTACCCTGACCTACAAGCTGTGTATGATCGTGCAGTAGCGGTTGCACGAGTTCAAGGACTGAAACGGAAACCGGTAGATGGGACTAACCAAGGACCACAAGGGCGATACAAGGGGAACAAGGACCATTTCCGTAGAAACTCAAACCGACCACATCAAAATGACAATGGACGAAACAAGGGGATAGTCTTCAACCATGGTGACTATGCGCCACCATGTCCAAAGTGTGGTAAACCACACTATGCGAGAGGATGCCCTCAGCCTGAAGCATGCCTTCGGTGCGGTCGACATGGTCATCGGCTGTGTGACTGCCGGACGCGAATAGAAAACATAAACAGGAGAGAGGACGTGACCACTCGGCCCAAGCAACCGTAAGAAGTTTTCAAGCATCGATAACTGCATTTATTTTTGAGTTCGACTCGATGAATTGTATCCAATCAAAAATAAACAAATTCAAGTTGTTTTGAACTACGTAATGACTTGATCCCTTCACAGGGTACGTAGGCAACTTGGAAATTTCAATTCTGGGTTCAGTCAAATAAAAACAAACAACAACACACAATAATACAATCACGCAACCAAACAATGTCCGAACTCGCGAGGAGCTAACGCCCAACTTCGAGGACGAAGTTGATTCCTAAGGGGGAGAGGATGTAACACCCGAGAAATTTAATTCACGTTCAAAGAATGGAATTAATTTCTTGTGGAAGACGTTTATCCTTAAGGAAGGTAGATGAAAATACCCCAACATTAAATTGAGCCCAAAAGAAAGTGAGGGCGCAACTTCGGGGACAAAGTTGATTTCTAAGGGGGGGGGGGGTAGACTGTAATACCCGAGATTTTTATAAAAACAAATGGAATTAAAATCGAGAAGGAAACGAATTTTAATTCCAAGAACCATGAAGTCGGAAATGATTTAAAGAAATAAATCATTGCACGGGAATTGAAAGACAACGAATTAGAAGCCGACGAATCCAAAACCGATGGACTTAAGATTTCAAACACGAAATCAATTTAAGTCGAAATATATTTAAGATAGAATTTATAATCCGAGAACGACCCGGAAAATCGAGCCCGAAAATGTAGAAGGATAGAAGCCCGAAAGAGAGGAGAAAAGACCCGACGGATCGCACGACCCGGTCCGGACCGCAGTCCGGACCGGAGCCGCGCGGTCTTCGCATGGGAACGCGCCAAGAGCGCGCCAAGCAGCAGACAGCTGCAAATCGCGCGATCTCAGCGATTCTTGCCAAAATTTCGACCCCCGACTAAGGTAAGTCAATCTCAGTCCGGGGGAAAGCTTTTAGGTTGGATTTGACCAGCCTCCAACTTCATTTTTCAATCTTGAAACCCTTTCTTCATCCCCCATCATCCCCCAGCTCTCTTCCACCTCCATTCTTTCGAAAACCCTTGTTCTTGAAACTTTGCCACCCATCCGGCGAGGATTCCGGCCAAGAGAACGATCAAGACGAAGCCCCCTGCCTTCTAGGACATTGGTAAGGTGTAGTGCAGTTTTATATTCGTCTATAATGCGATAATTTCGAATCTAACAATCGAAACTTTCTTACGAGTTCACTTCGGGGGCGAAGAAGAGGGAGATCGGTGGAAGATACCCGCTCGTCGCGACCCTAGACAACCCGAGAGAGCCCTATGACGGTCCTAAACTCTAACACTATAAGTTAACTCCTTGCATATCAATTTTGGAGTCCCTTGGTCGAGTATTTCGAGAGATCAAAACAAAATACCAAAATATGTCACCAAGAACTCACCTTTGCGCTATTTGTAAAATCCAACAAAAACTCCTATTTCGAGAATCCGAAACGAAAAACTCCGAACTGAAGATTTGTTCCCCACATTGTAATCTACATTGTGCAAAAGTTTCAAGTATTTTCATCGAGTTTGGTCCCCTGAAAACGCGTCTGGTATTTTCTGAGTTGTTTTTCAAAACCGAAGAAGCTGACAGAATTTCGTGTCCGACATCTTTGACGTTTTTCTAATAGATTCCTTCGAAACTAAACTTTGATGTAAAAAAGAAATTTGTAGCTAACTGCCTAAATATTGTGTCGAAATCGGTCTGAACAGTCAGCGTCTTAAAATGAAGATTCTGAACAGATTTTCTTATTTAACTTTATGCGCGAAACTGATCTGATCCGGAGTGTTTTCGGATAAAATGCATCTAATAAAACTTGTTCATTTTTGGGTCGTGTACATTCCTGAAAATTTTCGTAATTTTTGGAGTTCGTTTGCTAGGACAAAAACGTGTTTTAAAAACAGTGCGCTGTTACCGGAAAGTTGACAGATTTCACTTTTTGAGAACATTGTAAAAGTCGACTTGTTTCCTTACCTAATTTCGAGAAACTTAAAACATGAAAGTTTTTCGTAAAGATGTGTTTACGCTTCTGATTAAATTTCAGAATTTTTTACTTTGAAATGAATTTTTAAATTAAAAAGGCGTAACCTGTGACGAATTGGATTTTTCGGACTTGAGAAATCTCGAACTATGAAATGCAACGTCTAATCTTTTTATACG
Source organism: Hygrophila difformis (assembly GCA_030278955.1). NCBI lineage: Eukaryota > Viridiplantae > Streptophyta > Magnoliopsida > Lamiales > Acanthaceae > Hygrophila > Hygrophila difformis. Next base: position 56,933,631 of record JAOANR010000008.1, read on the forward strand.
ACAAAACATAACTTTCGAAAAATCCCGTTCACTAGGCTGAGCCGATCTTCATACAACTATCTTTGAGACTGCCTCGTTAGTGGTCTCCCTACTATCTGAGATTGCCTCGTTAGTGATCTCCTTACTAAGCCAAAATGGCAATTGTGCAAATGGCCTGCCAAAACGACAGTCGATATACACGCTTGTCAAATTGACAGTAGATATACACGGGTTGCCAAAATGGCAATCGATACACACGGCTTGCCGAAATGGCAATCGATACAAACGGCTTGCCGAAATGGCAATCGATACACACGGCTTGTCGAAATGGCAATCGAAATACATGACTAGCCAAAACGGCAGTCAATACTGATATGGCTGCGGCCGCCGGTTCACCGGCTAACTGATTATGATTATTGAGATTGCCTCGTTAGTGATCTACCTTGTGTGGTGTCCTCTTCTTAGTCATCGGGATAATAGTAAAAGACTTGTGGATGCATTTAACTAAGTTGTATTTACTTATCACGCTTTTAACCAATAAGCAATAATATTAGAAAGAAAAAGAAAAGAAAAACAGAGTACAAGAAGGAGCCAGAAAAGGAAATCCACCAATCTATACGGTAAAGAGAAAAGATGGCCAGTGACCAAGGCCAAAGAAGGTAGCCGGGCAAGCGCCCAAATGACTCCCCGCCGGCCTCATTAAAACCCTAACATGGTAAAACCCTGTGGGAAAAACCCATGAAAGGGAAAAAGAGTACCAAGCAGAACAGGAGTTAAAGCTACCGTACACGGTCACAAAAATCCTAGTGAAATCGAAAATGCTTGAAGAGCATGTCCTGGAAAAGATGTTTTTGCAAAGTCGGGGGGGGGGGGGGGGGGGGGGGCGGTGGAGTACCAAGTCAGATCACCTCCAATAGATGAAAGAGCATCGGCTGCAGCATTCCCTTCCCGGAAAATGTGGGAGATGCGGAAGTTAATGGCCTCCGAGATGGACTTAGCCGCCGTCCAACGCCCGAACAAACGCCAAGGTATGTCCGGACTAGGGTGAGTGAAAGCATGAACGACGTAAGTGGAGTCCGTTTCCAACCAACGGTCGAACCAGCCTTTATCATAAGCAAAATCAAGGGCGACGCAAGCCATGAGTAATTCGGCCTCGAAGGCGAAGCCTATGCCATAGCCACTGGTGAAGCACCCCTGCGCGAATCCCCTGGAGTTCCTATAAACCACGCCACCTGAAATTGCGCCAGGAGCTCCTGAAGCATGCCCGTCCATATTGCACTTAATCCACCCCGGAAGAGGAGGTTGCCACCAAACGCTAGTAATATTAGAAGTCCTCCGGCCAGAAGCTCGAAGACCAAAAAACTTGATGATCCGAAGGTCATCCACCGAGTTGTTCATTCTACCGAGGTTAGAGTGATCTGCCTCTTTCATTAAGGCCATAATAGACGCTATAAGGCAAGACACCCGGAAGGGTTGGCCGGGAGACGATCCAACCTTATGCATGAGCGTGTTGCGAGTAGTCCAGAGAAGCCAGGCATATGAAACAACGAACAACCGCCATAGTGAGTGAACTTGCGTGCTGGCCTTGATATGAATGCATTGGATAAGAAAATCCATAAAGCTAGTGGCGGTTTGAAGTTTATGTTGTAAACCAAAAGCGTGAATGAAGTGTAGCAGAACTTTGGAAGAGATCTCACACTGAAGAAACAAATGATCCAGGCTATTGACATCGGCGCGACACAGAAAGCAAATGGACGGACCATTGATACCTTTGGACTGAAGGACCTCCCAAGTGAGAAGGACGCCCCTGATAGCTTTCCAAACCACAATAGAGCGGCGTCTGGGGATGAAGGAACCCCATATCCATGAACCCCAAGAAGTCTCTGGGAAGGAAGGATGCCTTTAAATACGTATTTTAAATCTCGCATGATTAATTACGTTTTCCGCTGCAAGTTAAATTATGAATTTTTAATATTTCAATTAAGCCTGAGTAAAAGTATAATTTTTAAATTAATTAAATAATTTTTAAAACTCCTTTATTGTTACGTTAGGGATTAACTTACTCAGTATTTTATATACTAATAAAACCCGTTGTTTATTCTTCTATTACAGAGTACGGAGCATGATCATGCATCGGGGATCACTTTGGACATTTAGTTATTTATTTTACATGACTTGCATACTGGCTTGTTAAACCGAGTTTTTGGCCATGTTGGCCTATCTTTAAATTTTCGCTGCAAATTTATTATCATTATTATTACATGTGTGGATGACGTTATATTATTATTTTAAACAATTCCGGACTTGTTTTTAAAACTTTTCCAATACCCATAGCCTTGCATCTCTTTAGCAAGCTCGGAGAACCCGTGTCTTGCTAGGGAGGTGTGGCGGTGGTATCCCGGCCTGGGTTATCAAATCCGGGGTGTTACAACGGCTGAATGTATATGCTAACCACGTTGCGGACAAGCTAGCATATAATTCGCAAATGAGCTTATAATACTATGAAGAATATAAAACAAGCTTAATAAAAACGGTTGGATTGTACAACCAAAACGGAGGAACGCATTCCTCAAATGAGCTCAACAATAGAAATGGAATAAATTCCATGGAAGTTTTTATTTTAAAAGAGGTAATTACCTCGAGTTTAGAAATACTGCTAAACTTGGAGTGTGGTGTTTGGAAATATAGGGCACACTATAAATTTACAAGTGGGATAAATCCCAAATAATTGTTCATGCTTGATAAAAGATTATCTATGCCTCATAGTAATTTATCTATGCCAAGAAATATGTACTGACCCCAAACGGGATTTAAAAATATACATTCTTATAAATAAAACCCCATTGTGATACCCCGTTAGAAGCCTTCACGCATCGAAGCGAAAATTTAATTCGCGCGATGAGAATAACTTCATTTGTTTTTGAGTTCGACTCGACAATGTGTATCCAATCAAAAATAAATTCAAATTGTTTTGAACTACGTATTGACTTGATCCATTCACAGGGTACGTAGGCAACTTGGAAATTTCAATTCTAAGTTCAGTCACTATCATGATATAAGAAAAAAAATTGACCTGACCCTAGTCCCTAACTCGCGAGAAGCTAACACGCAACTTCGAGGACGAAGTTGATTTCTAAGGAGGGTAGACTGTAAAACCCGCGATTTTTAATAAACAAAGAAATGGAATTAAATTCGAAGAGCAAAAGAATTTCAATTCCAAGAACCCGTGAAGTCGGAAATAATTTAATTAGATAAATTATTACACGGGAGCCCAAAAGTCGACGAATTCAAAGTCGACGAAGTCAAACTCGATGGATTCAAGATTTCGAATACGAAATTAATTTGAGTTGAAATAAATTTAATATAGGAATTATAATCCTAGAACGACCCGGAAAAAAAAATCGAGCCCGAGAACGTAGAAGGATAGAAGCCCGAAAGAGAGGAGAAAAGGCCCGACGGATCGCACGGCCCGGCCCAGACCGCAGCCCAGCTGGGGCTCACGCGGTGGCCATGCGGTCTTGGAGTTTCGCGCGCCACGGCCGTGCCGGCGGTCTGGACAGCTGCTCTCACGCGGTTTTGGCGATTTCTTGCCTTATTTTCGACCCCCGACTATGGAAACTCAATCACAATTGAGGGAAGGTTATTAGGGACGAATTATGGCTGATCCTTGGCCATATTTTCAGATTCCCTTCACCTCACATTCACTCTCAAACTTCTCCCAAGTTCTTCCAACCCGAAAACCCCAAATTCTTGTGTTCTTGAACTTCTGACGAACAAACCGGAGCAAGGAGGACGTGGAGAGGAAGAGTTCAGACCCTACTTAGTAGTAAGATGTAGTCTTGAACCTTCGTTTTATAGTTTTCGTCGGATTTAGATTCTAACTTTTGGTTTTTATTCTCAAATACATTAATCGGGGCCAAAGGAGTAAAGACGGAGTGATTTGGACGTGTCCGGAGCAAGCGTAGGCGCCCGAACGAACCTGAGACGTCCTAGAACTCATACCATGTAAGTCAATACCTTACGTATCAATCTCGGTGGCTTAGGAACGTTCGTAACACAACATTTAATCAAAACATAAAAATCGGACTTAAAGAACTCACCTTTGCGCGTTTTCTGAAATCCAACAAAAACTCCTATTTCGAGAATCCGAAACGAAAAATTCCAAACTAAGGTTTTGTTCCTAACATCTTAATCTAGGTTGTGTCAAATGTTCAAGCATTTTAATCAAGTTTTGATCCCCGACTTCTTTGAACAAAATCGAAAAGCTGACAGAATGTGGTGTTCGACTTCTTTGTCGTTTTTCTAATGGATTCC